>CABHPP010146414.1:25339-51018 GCA_902168425.1 Peromyscus attwateri | reverse complement strand
TGTCCTCTCAAGTAGTTGGTCAGAGTGACATCAAACTATCTAATAAATGTTCCTACTAGGTGCAGAAGTATCCTGATCTAAAGCTCATATCAATGACTCTGAGATCAATAGTTTCCCTGTGGCCCCGAATTGAGTCCAAAGCCAAGGCCAAGTGTTTGAGCCTGGCTCTGTCGGTCTCCAGAGGCCCCGCCTTCAGCTTTTCCTACATAGGGAATGTGAGCCTCCAAAAGCTAGGGAGCAGCAAACACGCAGAGGACAGACAGCGTCAGTCAGTCCCAGCGTGGCTACGAACTGGCCGTCTCAAACCCTGCCATTGCGGCCTCAGTGGCCTTGTCCTGGAGAGCCAGTGCTAACTGAGATCCTGTGATCTAAAGTGAGACCATCTCCTTGACCCTGAACCTTCTGCACCCCTAAAGCAAGGCAGCTTGATTGGGCCAGTGTTCGCCGTGCCTGGCTAGTTACCAAAATGAGCTTGGGTCTTCCCTAAAAGTGTGGGTCTTTGGACCCCACTTCAGATCTGCTGAAACCACATCTGCTTGGGAAAACCTAGAGATCTATTTTTAGCAAGTGAGTCAGATGATTCTCAGGACCAGGGAAGTCAGGCAAACACTCTGAATGATCGTGATGGCTCCCAGCTCTGGCCTTGTTGCCCCCACCGCCACTCCATGGGCTTTTGGCCCACCTCTACAGACTCTTCCGGAGCACTGCAAAACCTGACTTCTGCCTCAGATCGGGCCCCTCACGCCTCGCCAGCCCACATGGTTGTGAAAGCACCCTCCCTTCTTGCAGGGCACTTAGGTTCTCAGGGGAGCTGAAACTGTTTAAATAATGAATGGAATTTTCAGCAGCATTTGGAATTCTCTTAAGCAATGGGAACACGATTGCAGAAGTGCTCTTTAAAATCCATCCTTTCTCTGGGTGGGAAGGAAGGCAGCACAGCTTCTCCTGGCCTCACCTAAGACACAGATCAGGACATTTGGGGAAGACTTGACTCCCAGCTTCTGCACTGTTCACCTGGAAGGCATCAGTTCCTCCATTGCTCTGGAGGAGATTCCGAGGATCCCTGAGTTAGATGGTATTTCAGGAGTGAGGCAGGATGACTGGCCTCTGTCTTGGTGGGAAGCTTCACAGAAAAAAAAAAAAAAAAATGGAGAAGCCTCCAGGCCAAAAAGCCACCCAGCCCTAGTCTACCGTCTTCTGATCAAAATCTTTCTTTGTTCTTTGCTCTTCCTAAACACAGTAATCAGAGAACACAATTGGCTGTCTGGTGTATTTGGGTTTGCGGGGGTGGGGTGGGGGGTGGAGAGGGTTGGGAGAGTGGGGGAGTGGGGGGTTGTGGGGATTGGGGAGGGGGGGTGTGGGGGTAGTTATTGATTTGTCTCTTTATGCTACAGCCCCCATCTCAGTCCCTGCAAGTAACTGACCTCACTCACCTGAAACAAACCTGACCTTCTTACTGCTAGGTGGTGCCTTTGGATCAACAAAGCGCTGTGTTAAGATTTAGTATCCTAGTCAGGGATGGAAGACTGATGTATCAGTCAGCAATCGATGTAATAATGCCGTATAACAACCACCCCAATCCCTGGTGACTTAGAGGGTGACACAAACCAGCTCCAGCTCATTCCACTGTCTCCTACTCAACATCTTTCCAGTCCTTGTCCCTCTCGTTTGTACACTCAAATGGTATAACTGAGCAATCTTGCCAGCCTGGTGATTCTCTTTCTGTTTTCAAGCATGTGACAAAGAATTCTAAGACAGAATGGAACCATGTAAATGAGAAAGAGGCTGGAGAAAAAAAAAAAGTGAACTGAAATAATTCAAATTCATCTAGAGAAACCAAGGAAACGACCAGACTGAAATACACAGGAGGGGGTGGAGGGAGGACAGGGAAGGGGGGATAATGCTCTAAGATCTTCATTAGAATATAAAAAATTGGAAAATAAAAAAGCATTAATATTTTCTAACTAAAGTCCTAAGGCATATCAGCATGTAAGTGCTCAGGTGGAGAAGAATGAGAAGCAGGAAGTAAAAGAAATAACAGTTTCAATGTTTTCACTGGAGAGGTGTGGGACATGAGTCAGCATAGGTGTTGATACCTCAAAGCGCTGCATGAACCTTCTACAATGAGCTGAAGGTACAAGAAAGCAACTCATTATAATTAAAATGTGCTCCATCAATAATCTCAGTGTGAATGAGTAAAAATCCCTATTGAGTAACAGAGATTCTTAAATTAGAATTCTAACATAAAATACAGCTACATGTGGCTTATTAGACATGTGTAAAGCAAAATGGCACAAGGACACTAAAACAGAGAGTAGAAAGTGTATGTTATGCCAATTCCAATAGAAACAGCATACTCTGAGAAGCAATAATACAGGTTAAGGTAAATGATGAAAGGAATAAGGGGAAAGCTATTTCACTGAAGGAATCCAGGATCTAGCGGCTCCGTGGCGAAGTGCTTGCCCCGCGTGAACAAAGCCCCGGGCTCAATCCCCAGCACCGCACACACAGAATGCAGAGGATATGTAACATCTGTAAAGATGTCCCAACTTCTGTGCACCTGAAATCATGCTTTAATATATAAAGTAAAAACTCAAAGATGCACAAGGAGAAAGTGATGATTTCTCATCGTGGCTATTGTTTTATTCTCTAGGTCTCAGAATCACCACATCAAATAGCTGTAGATGTAGAAAGAGGAGACCAGAAGAGTATACAAATCATAACGTGTAACTGTGACCAAGGGCCTGGGGTATAGCTCAGTGGCACAGCACCTGCCTGGCATGTGCAAGGTCCTGGGTTCGATTGCCAGCACTGCAGAAGAAAAAAATCCCTCATATACTAAGTTACAAAGGAAATGTTAGCAGATCCCATAAGGAAGCAGTCAGATGCTTTCTGTGATGGAAAGTAGAAAATATAACAAGGGCTGGAGAGATGGCTCAGCGGTTAAGTACACTGACTGCTCTTCCAGAGGTCCTGAGTTCAATTCCCAGCAACCACATGGTGGCTCACAACTGCCTGTATTGAGATCTAATGCCCTCTTCTGGCCTGCAGGCATACATGCAGGCAGAACACTGTATACACAATAAATAAATAAATCTTTTTTTAAAAAAAGAAAAAAATATAACAAATAACTAGCCAACCTATGTACCTTAGATTGTTAAATATCTTTTAAAATAATTCTTAGTTAACAAAGAAAAAACAATGCTACTATCTAGACATGAATAACACGGAGAGGTCATGTACCAAAAAGCATGAAGTATACTAAGGCGAGAAAGCTTGGTCTTAAATTTCTTGGGGAAAAGAGACTTGAAAACAGTGAAAGTGAACTCTTTTTTTAATTCAAGAAGTTAGAGGAAAATAATTAATCCTAGTAAAACTGGGGGGAAAGAACAGTAAATATGCAGAAATTAGCCAGCTATAAAACAAATCAATAACACAGACCAATAAAACTAAAAGCTGGTCCTTTTGAAACTATCAATAACTCGGTATACAGCTTATGAAAGGCTGAGAGTAGGAATAGGGAGCAGGATAAAGTAAACAACATTAAGATGAAGTAAACTGGTAATGGACAATTTTTTAACTTTAGAAAGATTCATTTTTATTTAAAAATTCATATAGTGTACAACTTGCCCATTTACACAATCCAATGTGTAGTTTAGGATGGTATATATGTCTGTATGTGGCATATGCATGTTCACATGTGTGGGTTGCACATGAAGAGATCCAAGGTTGACACGAGTGTCTTCCTCAATCATCTACCACCCCATATGCTTAGATTCTGTCTCCTGATGGACCTGCAGCTGCTGTCTCTGCTAATCTGACTAGCCAGATTGCCCTATGGCAGCAGTTCTCAACCCGTGGGTCGCAACCCCTTGGGGGGTCAAACAATCCTTTCACAGGAGTCGCATATCTACATTATGATTTTTTATTGTTTTGTTTTGTTTTTCAAGACAGGGTTTCTCTGTGTAGTTTTGGTGCCTGTCCTGGATCTTGCTCTGTAAACCAGGATGGCCTTGAACTCACAGAGATCCGCCTGCCTCTGCCTCCCGAGTGCTGGGATTAAAGGCATGTGCCACCACCGCCTGGCTGCATTATGATTTTTTTACATCCGATATTCACATTACAATTCATCACAGCAGCAAAATTACAGTTATGAAGCAGCAATGAAAATAATTTTATGGTCGGGGGTCACCACAACATGAGGAACTGTACTAAAGGGTCGCAGCATCAGGAAGGTTGAGAACCACAGTGGCCTGGGGAGTCCCTGTGTCTGCCTTCCACATGCTAGGAACACAGGCAGGCCGTCAAGCTCACTGGCTTTTCCATGGATTCCAGCAACCTAAATTCCAGTTGTCATACTTGGTAGGCAAGCACCTCACTTGCACAGCCATCTTCTCACGCCCTCATTTGTTAAGCTATCGCCACTACCGATTTTAGAACTTTTTGACAATTGCATACATATATACCATGAATCATGATCATAGTGGCCATAACCCCGTCTCCTTACCCTCATATTCCTTCCCATACCTGCTGACTTCCTCCTCCTTCCCCATCAGTCCCCCACTACCACCTACATGTGTAAGCACGTATCGTGAGTGTGTGTGTGTGTGTGTGTGTTAGGTCATGGACTAGCAGCCACAGTGGCTGTGGATATGTGGATGGTTGCAGTGACCACATCGTATTCAGGGGATAGTGTTCCACAATGCTCCTTCCCATCCTCCAACTATTGCCGTCTTCCTTTGGTGACATTCCCCGGTCCTTGGAGGATTTGATACAGATGCCCCACTTAGGACACAGCACTCAACAGTCACTTAGTCTCAGCACTTCGTCCAGTTAAGTCTCTGCGTAAAGCGTCTGGTGTCTTTAGCGATGGGACCACACCATTGTTTTATTGGCAACCAACAGCAATGGCAGCAGCCTATAGAATTCTAGGGGACTCTGGGGCTCAAGATGTTTTAAAATTAAAGGGTAAGTATATACTAATTTACACAAAATTATCTCAAAGGTAGGTAAGTTGAAATCTTACCTACAGTACATCAAGAAAACTAGAAAAGAGAATCACTAACCAAAGAGATGGGAAAAATAAAGATCTACCCATCCCCAACCTGTGCTAAAGTATACAGATGTGAAAAAAGTTAATGGTCACATTCTACCAAACATTCAAGAAAGCTATAATTCCATACGCTGAGCTCCACCTGGGAGATAGAGACTATTTGGTTCATTTTATAAGGCTAGCACAGCCCAGTACCAAAACTGCACAAGAAAAACACAGTGGAAATGGGATGGGAGGGACTGTTTCCTTTAGGAGTAAATATACAAAATTCCTACGTAAAACATCAGAAAATCAAAAACAGCATTTTACTGTTTACATTAATGTTTACAGCATTTACTAGTTCAAATTAAAAAAAAAATCCATGTGACTCAATAGACCGAAATCATCTCCACGAATGATTTTAACACACTGAAATTTGATAAAATTTTAGTATTTTTTTTTATTAAAATAGACAACAAAGTTGATGTTTATTTGCCCTGGACTCAGAGCCCACATCATAGCTAGAGTCAGAATCAGAGCAGACCTCAGAAGCACTGCTACTGTTTAATGTACTCAAGGCTTGCCCCGGGACAGACAGAAGAAGGAAGGAAACTCAGCAGTGAACAGAAAGAGCCAGAACTGTTAATATTTGAAGTCAATACAATGACCTACATCAAAAACACACGAGAACCAAAACGCTCGTGTAATTAAACAGGAATTCATCGAAAGAAGTGTGCATCAAATCAGCGCACAGCATTAATAGTCTTCATGTCACACAGAAATAACTAATTAGAATGTGCGTTGTTATCATCTTTTAATGAAAAGAGAACCAAACTGCAAAGTACCAGAGATGAATTTAATAAGAAATGTCAGCAGACTAATGTGGAGTACTTTAAGATGTGAAAGAAATACAGAGTAAAGTCTGATCACCTCTCTTTTTTCCCAGTGCTAGGATTTGAACCCAGGGCTTTGTGCATACTGCAAGCGTTCTACCACTGAGCTCTGTCCTCAGCTAAGACACAGACCTCCTAAGTTCTATTTCTGTTACAATGTACCTATTTACATAACCAATACCAAAAACAAAAGCCCACCTTTGAGCCAATCCACTGTGTTCTACCAATTTGGTACTTCATTAGCAGAGGAGAAAGTTGAGAAAATGTCTTTGCAGAAAACAAAATGAGGAGCGTGGGGAGCAGAAAAAGAGGCTGGGATAAGTAGAAGACACCGGGTACTTGCATACTTGGAAAAGTTTCTCAGTGTTGGCCCTGACCAAGGTGAGACCCAGAAGTGGGAGATGAGGCCTCTTCCCCCACGCATGCCCCACAAAACCTCCCTGGCCAAACAGATGGCGCAGCACATTTTTAAACCACTTTTAACACAGTAACTGTTTTTGCTGCTTGCTCTTTATGCCTTTAGTCAAAAGTCTCACCAGCTGTCACTATCTCAAAGAAAATGTCAGGGGCTGTGTCTGCCTATGCCTGTGCTCCAGCCAATGGGGGACGGGGACCTGGGAACCTCAGCTAGTGGTAGGCACAGCTGGTAAAGTGGTAAAGGACGTGGGCTCCTCACAAAATGAATGTAGAAAAGTTCACAGCCAATCCTTCCCCACCTTTCCAGGGTCTAAATGTATATCCTTCCATCCCTGGAACATCTCGGTGAGGCCCATGTTAGCATTTCCACTGCATAGAAAGAACGGAGAAGAAGCCTGGCTTCAAGCCCCGCAATCGACCCCCGTGTGGTCCTTTTCTTATCCAGACCTCAGTGTCACCGTGAAGCTGGCCAGATGTCCTCTGAAGGCCCTCCCAGCCGCGAGGCTCTGGACCCTTGCCTGGTGTCAGGAAGGTATTCCTGACTCCTCCCCCACAAGGACAACACACTAAATAGCAACAAATCCAACCCTGGGGACTGTGAAAGGCTACCAAGCTCATGTGTCTGTCTCTTGTTTTTTCCACATCACTAGCATATTGAGATGGCTGCCAGACAGGGGAGGGGAAAAGAACCTTAATCAGTAATTCCCTGAGCCAAATCCCCACAAGCTTTCAAACCACACAGTTAAACTGATAGAGAATGTGGAAGATGTGTTTAAATTTTCTTGTTTAGCCGTGTGATTGTTTTTACTCACAGTCGTCTCTTAGAGGCTTATGCTTGACTTCCTGAATAAATCTTTCTCCACATTTGAAGTCATCCATTAGCAAGAAGCAACTGACACTCCATTGAGCTCAATGAATTCCATCGCCACTAAGTTGCCACACGCTACATGGAGAAGAGGAGGCACCAGCATGATCTCTCAGAGTCAGGGCAGGGTCAGAGCTCAGCCCCAGAGCCTGAATCTGCTAATCTCTGCTCTTTATTCTAGCTCTGGGTTCTTCCAGTCTTCCGCAGAGCTGACCCCAAGAGACCGTGTCTAAAGACATTTCTTCCTGTTCCAGGGTTAGAACTGGGGTCTGGGCAATAGCTGCCTCTGGCTAGTACCTACCTTTGGGCCAACATATACAGCAAACAGCAGGAATCGGGCTTGACTTTGGTCTGATGCAAAGCAACAGAGGCTCTGCTGCCCGCCTCGACCCAGAGACCCAGTCTTCTCGAACATCATGTCCGTGGCACTGCCAATAGAGAAAAGTCAGATGTGTTTACTGCTTTCCAAACTGCTGCCAGCTGGCTGCTCTCTCAGGGGACACTGAAGCTGAGCTTACAAATGGTGACGTCTCTTGAGCTTACCGTCAACAAGTGGCTCCAGCATGGGGAGGAGGAACTGAATCATTACCCTGAGGGACCTCGGAATCGGAGCTGAAAGACCTCAGAGGCCAGAGTCTAGGGTTTCCCAAGTTGTTCTTCTTGCATCATGTATGAAGCCTACTGGACACACTCATGCTCAGTCTTACCACATGCTGACTTCCAAATCATGCGTTAAAACTGATAGCGAGCCTTGAAGGAGCATTTATGTTTTCATCACTCCTTGTTTAACTATAGCATTGTTTGCAGTCATCTCTTGGAGGCAGATGCTTGACTCACTGAATAATAAATCCAGAGCTGAGCTGCACCCGCGCTTCTGAATCTCTGAGGATCACATAGCCAAGTGCTGCTGTGTCCTTAGGTCTGAGAACAGTGATATGGCTCCCTGGCTCTCAACACTGCCTGCAGGATACACAGGCTAATGATGTTAGAGCTAGACAAACTATTGTAAGCTCAAGGATATTCCATACATGCCATCTACCAAACATGCTAGCTTAGCCACACAGTCCACTCCAAAATATTTTTCATTTCCTTTGGTTGACACCATGACAAGAGAGTATCATATCACATATCACTGACTTGGAAAAAGATCAAAATCGAAGGTGTGCTTTTTACTAAATATATATCGCTTTCACACCATCATAAAGTCAAAACTGCATGCCCAATCTTCAGAAGTCAGGGACCAATTACAGTGATGTGGAAAATGTATCATTTGACACAGATTTTCTGGCTGTGGGCTCTCAGATATCAGAACAACTTAAAGCCTCTCCAGGCAGTAACAATGGGCAGTTAAGATTGAAAATGACTGATTTGGGCATTTTACAGAAGGAAAATGACCCTGTGAGGAATTATAGCTTATCCCAAACCACAGAATAAGGGGGTAGGGAGCATTGGATAGACCCTAGGTCTCCATTAGCCTGATGTAAGTTCCCTGGGTATTCTGAGATACATGTGGGTTAGGAACTAATTCAACTCCAGATGGTTCGTGACATCCAAGGTCTAGCACAAGTCCCAGAAACACCTGTCACCCTGCAGGAGACCAGCAGCTGGGTAGTGTCTGTGCTGCTGATCTGACAACCATATCTTAAGTAAAAAGGATCCAGATCCTTCCTATTTTACATTCTGCTTTTTAAATCCCAGTATTCACCCAGCCAGTGACAACTCCTGTGTTTGCTAGAAATGTCCTGAGAGCAGGTCTATGGCTCTTTCTCCAAAGCAAGGGTGCTTTGGAGCTAAGTCCAGACAAGCAGCTAAAGAAAGAAAATGGTCAAGGCTCCACCTAGCCTCAGGCAAGTTGCTTCCTTGCAGAAATCTCATCTGTAAACTTGGGGTACCACAGGCTCACTTCATGCATCTCCAGCCTCCAAGCCCGAGAGCATCTGGTTGGAGCTCATGGGGCAGACAGAATGTTGCCATTTGACTTTCCTTGTTCTTTATTACCACCTGAAATCTGGATTCTCCACTGAACTGCACTCTTGGGCCACTCATCTTCCCCTCTTCCATCAGGCAGCATAAGCTCCCTTGGGACCAGAGTGTCTCTGCACCAAGCAGACGAGGAAATCGACCAACAAAAGCCCTGCAGCTCTCCGAGTGTTCCTGAGTTGGGATGTAAACTACTGTAGAAGTAGTTTGGGAGCATCCTATAAATTAAAAGCCTGTGGTTCTTCAATAAACAGGTCAATAATCTTAGTACAAAAATATTTTGTCTACTTCCTGTGTTCTAATAAAACTTTATCCATGGACACTGAAATTTGAATACCTTATCATTTTTGCCTGCAATAAAATATTCTTCCTCTGATGTTCCAACTACTTAACATGGCAACAACCACAGAGTTTGTGGGCTAAGGATGGGGAGTATAGCTTGACAGGCAGCCCCTGGAAACTTTCTCCTTTCTCAAGACAGTCTTCGGATATATATATCACCATCACGGTCACTCATCAAACAAGTATTGAGCTCCCATGAGCTCCAGAAGAACAGGAGCTCATGAGACATAAAAGAGACTCAAAAAATCCAAAGGCCAGTGGGCCATCAGAATGTGCTAAACTGAGTCTTTGGTCCCACTGTGCACTGAGCATGTAACAGGAACAAAATATGCAAAAGATATTTAGATGGACGCACACATCTCCATGACTGAAGGTTCCCGGGGATTTGTGAAAAGGAGGAGCCCTGGAATTACCTCCAACTCTGCCCAGGCTCATGACCAAAGACCATGTCTTTTTCAGAGCATGTCACAGCATCTGATACAAGCTTGCCCCCCTGGCCATCATGGGTGCTCAATACTTGTTTGATGAGTGTCCACAATGGAATATCATAATGCAAAGACTGTCTTGAAGAAGAGGGAGAAAGTTTTCCAGGAGATAGTAAATACAGTCTCTATCTTTTTTTGTGTGTACCCCACAAACTCAGTGGGTTTTGCCTCATTGGAACATCAGAGGAAGAATATTTCATTGCAGGCAAAAATGACACAGTATTCAAATTTCAAAAATCCATTGAAAATGTTTCATTGGAATATAGCTACACTCATTTGTTCAAATACTGCCAATGACTGCTACCATAAGACATAGCAATCATGGCCCACAAAATCTAAAATCTTTATTATTAAACCTTTTATATAAAAAGTTTACCAATTAAAAAAGCTTTTAAAATATGTGAATAGCTAAGAGGGAGGGAGAATGAGAATGGGTGGGATTAAGCTGATAGGAAAACAGCTCAGGCTACTATAACAAATTACCATAGACTGGGTGACTTAAACTATAGAATTTTATGTTCATACAGTTCTGGAGGCTAGAAGACCAAGATCAATGCACCAACCAGCAGACCTAGGAAACAACTTTCTAGCGAGAGAGAGAGAGAGAGAGAGAGAGAGAGAGAGAGAGAGAGAGAAACTGGAAATAGTGTGAGCATTTAAAACCTCAAAACCCACTCCTAACGACATACCTCCTCCAACAAAGTCACACCTAATCCTTCCCAAACAGTTCCATTAACTGGGACCAAGCATTCAAACATATAAACCTTTAGGGACCATTCTCATTCAAACCACCACAACTTTGGGGAAAAGTGGGGCATTCACTAGGGACCAGAGGCCTTTAAGGTCTGTGTGAATGAACCCCAAGATCTCCAAGAATGAGTGTAAAAGGGAGCACAGAGGGGAGACAAGACAGGTACGTCCACGGGGCTGGGAACAGACCCGGTGGTGCCTTGTCTGTAATCAGCAGTGCCCTTCTTGTGTGGAACAGGGACCTTCTGTTGTTGTTTTATTTTACGCTATTTTGAGAATGATGCATGAGTACAATATTTATGTCATTTATGTTATTTATATCCCATCTTCTCTTCCTCCCAACTCCTCCCATGTCTTCTCCACTCTCTCTCAAATTTATCACCTCTTCTTCCTTAATTATTGTTACATATACATATGAATACATATGTATTCATAAATATAGCCTGCTGAGTTTATTTAGTGTTTCTGGTAAATGTTATATGTTTAGAGCAGACCACTTAGGATTAGATGATCTATGGGAAAGTTTAGCCAAGGAGGCAACTGACTCTCCCTCTCTCAGCAGCTCTGAATTACCTGTAGCTCTTCTTCAAGGGATGGGGCCCTGTTAGATTTCCCCCATTGACGTTGGAATGTCAACTGACGTTGTCGTGTGCGAGTCTCGTTTAGGCAGCCATAACGTTCAGATTTTATGGGTGCATCCCTGAACAGGGACCTTTGAACGGAGATTTCTATCTGGGGCCAAACTGCTGGTGAAACAAACCAGAGCTCAGCACTGTGTTGGTGAGGCACACCACACACTCTATGCAGAGTCACAGAGAACACCACCACCTGGCCTTTGTGTTCATTTCCTAGGGCCACCATCAAAACCCACCACAAACAAGGTGTCTTACAACACAAAAGTTACTCTCTCACTAATGTGGAAGCTGCAAGTCCAAAGATCAAGATGACAGCAGAGCTTCCCTCCCTCCAAAAGATCTAGGGACAAATCTTTCTTTGCACTTTTGTAATCTACGATGGCTGCCATTGACCGTTGGCATTCCTCAGTTTGTGCATACATCACCGTAGTTACACTCTCTGTCTTCATACAGCCATCTTCCCTGTGTGTCTTCCTCTCTCCCCAAATGTTCCTCTCCCTATTAAGATGTCCATCATGAGGATAGGGTCCACCTCAATCCACTGCAACCTCATCCTTACTAAACTAATTTCATCTGTGAAGACTCTATTTCAAACGAAAGTCCTGTTCTGAGGATCTGATAAACACGAAGGTTTGTGGGGCATGAACTTGGTGCAGCCTCCAAGGATTTCCTGTGAGAAGATGCTGGATCTCATACAGCCAGGCCCTCCATCTGGCAGGTTTACTCTCCCAGTGCTCCTGGATTTTTTTGTCACTAATACATTAGCATCATAAAGTCTCTCCCTCACTCATATACATATGGAGAGAGGGAGAGAAACACAGAGCTACATGGAGAGCGAGAGCTACCCCTCCCTTCCCCCATTTCCCTCTCTCTCATCACAGTTACAGGTAAGCAGTATGATGGCTTTTCCAATTTGTTCTGAGGGAGGAGCTGCTTGCTCTTGTCCATCTCTTCAGAGTAGGCATTCCTTGAGACTTCTCCACCCCAGAGAAACTACAAGGGTTTGAAGCTACCTGAAGCCATATGAACCCAAGAGAGGAAGAACACTGATGTCAGCAACCCTGATCCACACTCCCTTGATGGTCTATCAAGTCCCTCACAAGGGTATCCTGGTCCCTGGCCACCCTCACAAAGAGGAACAGCTCAATTCTTTCCTATCTCTATAGACAGTACTTACAGTTAACCTTGGGAGAGATTTACCTCTCTCTCTCTCTCTCTCTCTCTCTCTCTGTGTGTGTGTGTGTGTGTGTGTGTGTGTGTGTGTGTGTACATATCCATATGTATATATTTATCTGTATATCACTCTCCCAAAGCCATTTGATGCAGGTGAAAAGGGAGAGAGATGGTAGAATCAACATGGGAGGGGCCAGCCTTCTCCACTAGCCAGTGGAGAACTGCTCTGTGGGTTCCATGTGATTAATCTGAATTGCCTCTTTTCTGTGCGATGAACAGACCTTAAAAGGCCAGCTAATGTAAGATAATGGCTCCAACTAAACGCAGCCTATGAAAAGGGCCATAAAAGAAAGTGAGGTTAATGGTTAATGATTATGCTGCTGAAAATCTAGGAAGCAGCTTCCAAGCCCAGCCTATTCCAACTAAGGGAACCTCCACACCTTTTCCAACAACCCTGGGAGACAGAGTAGCAGGAATCACTCTCCCCACTTCACTGATGAAGACAAAAATCCTTGAAGACCATAATTCAAGCTAGCAGGAAATGACACCTTCAAGGGCCTCTGAAGGGCTCTTTGGGTTGGGAGACAATAAAACGTGATACACTGAATAAGGTCACATCGCAGGTATGGTGCCGAGTCAGAATTCTGGCTCTGTGTCCAGGCCTCTTGCTATGGTAACCCTAATGATATAGTTCTGTGGCTCTCCGGGGTTCATATCTTAGTAGGGTTGAAATACATACACCAGAGTCTTTCCAGTTCTGTTCCTCCCTCCTTCCCACTGCATCCCCTTGGCCTTGAAAGAACTTGTCACAGCTCTTATAGCCACTTGAGGCACTTGGCACATCTGTGTAGGAAGGGTGGGAGAACCCTTAATCAGCACTCACTGGAAGAACAAGCCCTGACGTGGGCCAGAGGATCGGGCGGTGTTCTCAAACTGGGCCAGGCATTTGTTGTTCTGAATCCACTCTGAATGCTGAATAGCAAGAGAAAGTGGGACACTTTGGAACTAGCTTGCCTCTGAGCCAACAGGGTGTCAGTATTTTAACTTCATTTGTATGGTACAAATGAGGAGGAGATAAATGTCATGTTCTAGCAAGAGTCTATTAGTGCCTATTAACTACAGCATGGGAGGATTGCACATCCTGACCACGTTAGAGGCAGGATGGAAGAGCTACCCAAAATCTGAGCCTACATTCTTTCTGGTAAGATTCCCGCATTGTGCATCCATTGAATCAGACACCTGCAACCAACTGAACTGTTTCTATTTTTTGTTGATGTGTGTTTATATTTGTGTGTGCACTCTTAACCACTAAGCAATCCTTCTTCCTCTGGATCATTATTTGCTTTAATTGATGGAATTTTTGCAAAGCAAACTTTCATGGCTCTAGAAATCCAGATAGTAACATGGGATAGATTATCAGCCCTCTCATTCCCCTCCTATTCATTACTATGCCTTAAAAGAAACCATGGTTCTCACCTATAACAAATGAAATTTCAGTGTTTGAAAGAAATATATGTATTTCTTTTGTGTCTCGATTTTTCAGCCTCTTGTTGGACAGAGACTGTAGAATTTGCCCATGTTGTTCTGTAAAGCAGCAGTGCATTCATTTTTATTGTCTATTGTATGCTATTATGTGAAAATAACGTACTCATCCATTCTTGTAGTGAAGGACACACGAATTGTCGTCAGTAGAAGCTGAGAGAAGCAGGGCTGCACAGAGTACCCTGGACGTGTCGGTACATCACCATATAGACTTCTATCCAATATATAATTGAGAATGGAATGGTGCGTCATAGAGCAACCTCATCAGATATTGACATGCCATTTCCCAAGCCTTTTGTTCTGATTTTCACTCAAGCTAAAGTGTGTGGGTGTCCGATCTGTATCCTCACTTAACTTCATAAGTTTTCTTTTTAATGCCAACCCTGTTGATAGATCAGTAATGATTTTTAAGTGCTGTGTGTGTATATATAGCCAAGCGAAATGTGTACACTAAGCTGCAGACTGGGACAATTCCCTTATTGCTGAGGCCCAAAGTTGCCATTGCTTCAGTCAGTTCTTCTCTTAATTCTTTATTTTAATCCGTTTCCCAGCTTTCTGTTTTAAACTATGTAAGATCCACAGAGACCTGAAAGAATCCGGTAATAAGCACATGCACACCTTTTACCTGCTGGAGAGTCTCTCACTGCTAACTGGTCACTTTTACTTTGTGTTTGTGTATTAAAATGGGTGACAGCCGGGCGTTGGTGGCGCATGCCTTTAATCCCAGCACTCGGGAGGCAGAGCCAGGCGGATCTCTGTGAGTTGGAGGCCAGCCTGGGCTACCAAGTAAGCTCCAGGAAAGGCGCAAAGCTACACAGAGAAACCCTGTCTCGAAAAACCAAAAAAAATAGACGGGTGACAAATATGAAACTTTATTCCTTAACATTTAAGTGCATTTGTACTAAAAACAAGAGCATTTTCCCATATACAAATAACATTATCTTACTTAAGCTTGAATATTGACACTATTACGAAACATTTAGTCTACGGTCACATTTCCTTCATTCTTCTGTGTCATTATTGCTTCTTTTTCTTTAATTTTGAAAATGTTTTGTGTACCTGTACTACATTTGCATCATTTCCTCCCATCCCTCTTTTCTTTCCTATTCCTTCCCTGCTTCCGCTTTCAAATTCATGGCCTCTTTTTTTCTTTAAATATTATTACATATATATGTAAACCAATCTCTCTATAAACGAACAAATGCATACATATCACCTGCCGAGTCCATTTAGTGTTGCTCATGCATATATGTTTTTAGAACTGAACATTTGGTATTGAATAACCAACCCAGTGGCCTATCCCCGGAGAAGACTAATCTCCCTCCCTTAGCAGTCATTAATTGTCTGCAGCTCTCCATCTAGGGGTCTTGTGAGAGTTCCCCCACCCACAGTAGCTTATCAACTGTCTTGTCAACAAATAGTGCTGGGAAAATGAGATGTGATGTCTACACGCAGAAAAATGAAATTAGACTCTTATCTATCACCCTACACAAAGACTAACCGCAAATGAATCAAAGACCTCACTGTGAAATCTGAATCACTAAAGCTGACAGAAAAGGGAAGCCAATGCTCCACAAGATAAAAGTATCAAAAAGGACTTTCTGAATTTGGTCCCTTGTTTTCAACATTTAAGATTTAGGATTCACTCAACGGTCATACTTTGAATTTAGTTGACATATCCATTTCTTCTCTTTCAGTCTAGATCAGTGGTGTTGTTTTCCCCATGAAGGACACTGATATTACTTTGTCCCATGGAAGTGCCATGCTGCAGAATTCTTTGCTTCCTCATGATGAGCCTCACTTAAAAGAGTTTTGCTAAGCTCATCCTATGCTGCTTCTACTTACACTATTTGTGTTTACTGGGGTGTGACCGCTAAAGATGGTTTTATTGTATCCACCAAGATGATTTCAGGTGTTAGTATAAATATGGATGTTTTATAATATAAAAGCTTTAGTTTTTGATAAATATAACTCAAAACCATAAAATTTACCCATTTAAAATGTACAATACAAAGTATTTTAGTGTGTCCAGAGTTGTACAGCCATAACCATGATCAATTTCAGAACACTGTCTTCACCCTGAAAATAAAAAGCACATGTTCTTTACCTATCAGCCCCCAACTCTCCACCATTCTTCTAGAGCTCTCCACCTATTCCTTTTTGCGTTCCCAGATCAAGGCATTGTTCTCCCTGTCTTTATATCCTTATATAGTTGAGGCATTTTATACTCTCATCAATACTAAATGAAGCTTCTAATTTCTCCAAATTTTCACCAAATCAACTCTCTTTTTGTTTGTTTTTTGTTTGACTGATTTTTTTGTTTGCTATATTCAAGTCATCCTACTCGGTATGAAGTGGTCTCTCACGGTGACATCCATCTGCACTTCCTGATAGTTGGGCTGGGATTGGATATTTACCATTTCTAGGCAGCTATGTTCGAGTAAACCCCAGCAGGTCAGGATGTGGTCGCAAGACCTTCTGAAGGCAGATCTTGCTAGAGCAGAGTGAACTAGGGTATGTCTCTCCTCCATGACAGAAGCACTGGAATTCACTGTGAGAACCTAGCTGGCTTCTTGAAAGTAAAAGTGACCTGAAAATGTGCTCCCCTCCCCCTTATTGGGTCCCTAGAGACTTCATTCTCAAATATATTTCAAAGAGACTCTCCAGCAATTGGTCAATTGTAAGTTGGGTTTTTCTCCCCTAAGCACTGGTTTCTAGAGGTTTCCATCCATGAGTTTAAACGTTAGTGAGCTGTGATTCTCTGTCTTCCCAGATTTGCGGACAATGATTTGGCCCATGATCTTAAGACTCTTAGAATCTAAGAGGAGTTGTTGGCTTTTTTTTAAGGATTTGTTTAGGTTTTCACTTGCTGTTAGGATAGAATAGCAAGTTTCAGTCTCCTTTTCTGCCAGGAGACAGACAGACCTCAAGAGTAAAATATGAAAGAATCCAGTTGTGATGATTATTGTTTGGCAACTTAACTACATTTGAAGTTAACTAAAAGTCAAAGTAGTTGGGCACACCTGTGAGGGATTTTTTTTTTTTTTTGACTGGATCATTTGAGGTGGGAAGACCCACTCGAACTCTGGGCCACACCTTCTCGTGGCAACCGAGATAAAAGATGTGGAAGAAAATGGCTTTTGCTTTTTGCCTGCTTGCCCTCACTCTCGTTGTCAGGGTTACATATCTGCTGCTGATGCATTCCTTCCCTGGCATTAGAGACTACTTCTTCAGGATTCTGACATATGCTGAAGACCAGGTGAGACATCCAGCCCCGTGGACTGAACAACTACTGGATTCTTGGATTTGCCATCAGGAGACAGTCATTGTTAGACTAGCTGGACCACAGTCTGTAAGCCACTCTGGTAAATCTAATATATATTCCCCACTTGGGCAACATGTAACAAAGTATGCCTGAGAAAGAGCTCTCTGTATACAACTTTGAGAGAAGGTGAGTACTATTCAAACCACCTATAAGGGCCATAAGCCTCCTGGATAATGCCTTTGAGTATATGTCTTTCCCCAGCTCACTCGTCAACTCCCAAACCCAGGAGTGCCTTTCCTTTTCTTAATAAAGTGTCTCTGTTCGCACCACTATGAGTGCCTGGTTCAATGTTTTGTCCTGGGACACAACAACCTGGAAATCTCAGCTGGTACCCTCAACTCAGAACCACACATATAACAATTCTTCTTGGTATCTCTGCTGTCAATCTTTTCTTGTACGGCCTCTAGAAAATTCTTCCGTGTTTCCTCTTTATATTTTCATATCCACAGTTAACATTCAAATCTGTCTAGTTTGCTTTCTATCACTGTGATCATCACCATGATCACAAGCAACTTAGGTTTATTTTGCTTAAATCTCCGCATCGCCATCAGTCATTGTGGGGAAGTCAGGGAAGGAACCTGGTAGGAACTGAAGCAGAAGCCATCGAGGAACACTGTTTGTTGGCTTGCTTTCTCATGGCTGGCTCAGCCTGCTTTCTTATACAACAGACCCACCTGCCCAAGGGTGGTACCACCCACATCAATCATCAATCAAGGAAATGGACCACATGCATCCCTATAGGCAATGTGGCAGAGGCAACCCCTCAGTTAAGGTCCTCAAATCTCAGATGACTCTACTTCATGTCAAGTTGACAACACCAGCCAGAACAAGAATTTGATAACTTTGGAATAGTTCCAAGTTTTCCAGTTTCACTTTCTGAACTATCCTCTAATTTGTGACATCCTCGTTATTGAGTTTTGAATCACCACAGAATTTATCTATTTTTCATATTGTTTCCTGAGCATGTCTGTTTATTTAATGTATCTATCTTGCCTTATTAAGTTTTTATATGTTCTTATATCTGATAAGACTAATTCTTAGTATTGTATTTTCTCACTGTTTTTCAAGTGAGCTCTGCAATCAGCTTGTCTGATGTATAGGCAGTCACGTCACCTGCAGACAGGGACAGTTTCAGTCTCTCAGCCAAACTATTACTGTTGGTTTCTTTGGCCATTCTGAATTCAAGAGTCCACCCGGTATAATCTTCAGTAATAAGAGACAGTGGTGGACACTGCTAACCTGCCCTTGCCTGTAATTAGAATGTCAGTTTCCCCAGTAAAGATACTCTAAACTTTTAGGGGACACCTTGCCACACTAAGAAAGCATTTTAGCATTTTAACCAGTGCTGAAACTTTGGAACTTTCTGCTCTTTCGAAGTTGCAGAATTTTTTCTTTGGTACCATCCTTGGAAGGAAGGCCATTTTTGGTTCACTTTCTTCAATTCCTATATGGAAGTCAGTTTACATAGACAATTTACCTCTTCTAATGGTTATTATTGACCAAGAAGTCATATCATTTAGATTTTCATATCTACCTAAATCTGAACCAAGTGATTTCTTATAGTTTTAAATTGCCTTTACCTTGTTGGCTCTCTCTTTCAGTATTTCCTCTTTCTTATTGCCTTATCTAATGAGATTGGACTTTTGAAGTACTGTCAATCTGTTTTATAATTGGTCCCCACTTTTGACATTACTAACAATTTCCTTCTGGTATCTTTCGATTTATTTTGGTAGGTTTTTTTTTCCAAGTTTGTAAATATAATATGTAATTTATTTTTCCAAATTCTTGCTTTGTTATTTAAGGTAGTAGTTTTGATGAGGACAAGAGAGAAATTGACTATACAGTTTAGGGACCCCAAAAGGGATGGGTTCTTGTCCTTGTCCAGAAGCAGGAAATGTCCCTGGTCCTTCACAGAGGCCAGGACTGTCAGCAGGGGTCTCTGGCTTCTTACCTGTCTTCTCCTAAGGCAGCACCTATCTGAAGGCCATTGTATCAGAGTGTGACCTGAGCTTTAGTCCAAACACTCAGCCCTTCCTGCAAACAGCTTAGGAACTGAACATCCGGATCTTCAGGGTAAAAATGGATTTTATCAATTCCCCAGGTTCAGCCCATCTCCTAGATGATTTTAGGATCTCAACTCTTAATGGTTAAATGTCACAGTAGCCTTAGAGGCCATTGAGGGTGGATAGCAAGGCTATGTTGAGGCACATTAAAGGAAATCTATTTCCTCCTAATCAAAAGAGTAGAATCTACCTCTGGCCCTGGGTGAAGACATGACATCTGATCTGCTCCAAGATTAGAACATTATATTCTATGACCTCTCAAGAGTTAATCCAGCTTGGCCTGTCAATCACCAGGCCAGGAATCCATCTCTGACATCACACCCTACCTTCCACCCATCCCCACTCCTGCCAGAAAAAAAACAGTTCACCTAAAACCATGCTAAAGAGATGGGAGGAATAATTACTCCCTTCCTGAGATAATGTGCTTGTCCTTCCTGGAAGCCCCACCTTTAATGCAGCCACTGAAAAGTCTCTGTTGTGCAGTGCTAGTCTGCTGGCTTTTCCAAGTTACTGAGAAAGTACAACCTTTTACTTCAAAGCCTCTCTCTCTCTCTCTCTTCCTTTCTCCCTTCCTCCCTTCTTTCTCTCCCTCCCTCTTCCCCCCCCCCCCCACACCTCTCTGACGTGACTCCATCCCCAATATCTTCTCTGTGGCTGCTCACAAATGCTGTGGGTTTCTTTCTCTTCCGCATCTTCCTCCCCTGAGCAGCTTGCCTGCTCTGTTTTTCTCTCAAGACAGATACAATTGACCTCAAGCTTCCTTTCAAGTCCATTTTTGAATTATTTTATCAATGAAACTAAAAACCCACAAAGGGGAACTGGTAACATTTTTTTTTCTCTGTCTTTGGCTTTAACTGGGCATTCCTTTATTAAAACTTCTATCATGAAAGACCACAGGCTGGATGACTTAAGCAACAGAAATGTATTGCCAGACAATTCCGGAAGCTAGGAATCCACAATCAAGGTGTGTCATAACCTGTTAAACATTTCTCTGCCTGGAGAAGCAATCTGTTCTCCTCATCTCATAGTTATTGTGTAGCTCAGTGGTTCTCAAGCTGTGGGTCATTTGACCTCAATGACCCTTTCAGGGGAGTCTCCTAAGACCATTGGAAAACATGGATAATTACATTACAATTCATAACAGTAGCAAAATTGCAGTTAGGAAGTAGCAACGGAAATAACTTTGTGGTTGGGGGGGGTCACCACAACATGAGCAACTGTATTAAAGGTCGCAGGATTAGGAAGATTGAATACCACTGATGTAGCTCTTTCCGCTGAATGGAAACATTAGCACCTGAAGAGAAAGGGAAGCTCAGGAAACTTAGAAGACCTGTGAGCCCTCCAAGGATGTACAAGCAAGAGCCAAGATTCTGTGGGGCTGCCTCTGAGTTTGGCAGGGATGCAGCTTTCATGCGTTGTCACTCATGCTGGGTGGGCTTTGTGGCAGCACAGCTGCCCTTGAGTCTCCCATGCGCCTGTAACTCCTCCCTGTGGTTCTGATAGGAACCCTGATAAACTAGGCTTCACTAAGTTAGCCCTGGTCTATTGTTGGTGCGTTATCTAGAGTGAAAGGACAGATACTTGTTCATGTTTCCCAGGTAAAGTCACACAATGATGATGATGAGAGAGAGAGAGAGTCATCCTAAATTACCATCTCTTACGGGCTGTGTCCTACAGATTATGATAAAGGATGTTTTTGTTATTGTTATCTACTAAAATAGTTCCCCATTTCTCCTCTGAGTTATTTAAGAAAAAGACTCTTTAATTTTTCCATATGAATGAAAGATTGCTTTCTGTTTGGCAATCAGTATTTTTTTATTTTTTTATTTTTATTTATTTATTTTGGTTTTTCGAGACAGGGTTTCTCTGTGTAGTTTTGGAGCCTGTCCTGGATCTCACTCTGTAGACCAGGCTGGCTTCAAACTCACAGAGGTCTGCCTGGCTCTGCCTCCTGAGTGCTGGGATTAAAGGCATGTACCATCGCTGCCCGGCTGGCAATCAGTATTTAATTTTAGCAAATTTTAGGTATATAATATAATATTGATGCCATATATACTTTTTAGAACTTACTGAAGATTTATGTGTGTGCATATTTGCACATCAGAAGCCAGAAGTTGATGTCAGGTGTCTCCCCCTGCCCCTCTCCACTGTACATTTTGAGGCAGGGTGTCTCACTTGACTTTACTAGAAGCCATAGTGAGTACTTACATCTTCCATTCCTTTCCCCTGTCATGTTTCTTGGTTTCTCCATAGAGCTTGGAGATGGAGCCATCACTGGTAATCAATAAGCATTGTTTAGTTGTTATTCCCTCTGTAAACCAAGCACACAGAGATATCAAGAACAGGGTTTCTTCCCCCATCCTTCAATATTCCAAGTAATTTGTTCAGACACAATGACCACTTCCTCCAAATTCTTCCTGGATCTTAAGACAGGATCCTAAAACCAGTGGTTCCCCCGGGGGTACATTATGTACGGCGCCCATGAGCACAGCAAGACCTGTGACAGAACCAGGATCTGAGGGGGGTGTCCCGTTTGCACCCAGAATTCTGCAAGCACGTGACAGCTTCAGCTGACCACCAATGTGTGGCAGGCTCTGAGGGCCTTAATTCAAAGGCCAATCGGGTTTGCTCAGGTAAAATCACTGGACTCGGAATGATAAAATGTACATTAAAAGAATTCATAGGGCTAGGGGTTAAGTTCCACATTGGAGCATTTGCTTCTCATGCGCAAGGCATAAGTTCAATCCCTGGCACCCAAAAACTAAAAAGAAGTCTTGATCTGTTCTCTCTCCATTTGTGTGGAATTCAAATGTGTGGAGGCATGTGGTTCCATCTCTCATGTGCACATCCACCGGGCAAAGATCACTAAACTTAACAAATATCCCCAACTGGCATCAATCAGCTGGATGGGGTCCTTTTGATCTGCCTGGACACAAACTGTGGGTGCCCAGAAACCTTTGGACGTGCTGGTCTCTAGCAGTGTCTCCCTCAGTGTTTGACAGGAGGGAATGACAGCCAATAACCTACAGGCCTAGGGAACCTTTGCCCCTTGACATCAGCCAGTAGTGTAGCTGTCAGCGCCAGAGCCGAGACCCTTGGCCCTGAAGACGTGAACGCTCTTAGGAACTCTTCTGGTGACCAGAGCCTGTGGCTTCTGTACTCTGGCTTCTGCTATCCTTTTATCAGCTCTTGTCACCTCTCAAGTTCCACTTCCCTTCTTCTTCCTGCCCTGGCCACTCTGGGATTGCTCCTTGGGTTGTCAATGGCTGCTACCAGGACTTGAGGCAAACACCCCTGGAGGTACAGAATTAAGAAGCTGGGGTACAATTGGAGCAAGTACCTGACACTGCTTGGATGGGGGAACCCAGAGATCCATTAGGAACCAAGTGCTGGGTATAGCTGAAATCACGCAACTGTAGGCATCCACTCCTATGGGGACAGGACCCCAGGGGACAGGATCCCAAAGAGAATCAGCAAGCTTTCTGCTGCAGTGGTACCACGTAGTACTTCCAAACAGATTCAGGCCTGTGGGTGTTGTCTGTGGTCGGTCTCAGGCCTCACTGAGCAGCCATTTCCTTCGCTGTCCAGCCGCCAGACCAAGGCCTCTACTACATCATTTCTTCAATAGTTAAGAAGCAGCCACCAGCACTTTACACTAAGAAGTCCTGGCCTGGGGCTCAGAAGAAAGGAACCCAGAATAGGGGATTGGGAGGCAGGCAGTGCCAGGTAGTGTTGAGTTTGAGTACTGCCTTTAGGGTCTTCGACTATCAGGTTTCGGCCACAAAGCCAGTGTCTTCCTAGTCCCTGAAGCTACTGCCCTACTCTGCAGCATGCTTTCTCAAACTGCGCCCATAGCCATTGTCACCCATTTCCACTGTCCTCTGCTGCTTCCTTCATGTTACTAGCTCAACTAGCACTAGTTAAAGTAGGCAAAGAAATACCACTTGAGAGTCTCTATTGGACTTGATGTTACAATACTATGGGAGACAGTGCAATAATAACTCACCCAAGTAACTCACTCAAGGAGTCTAAGCAAACTGCTTATACAGCCTGGGAAAGTACGTGTGAACTCATCCATCACATCACTTGTGTTTTTGACCCTCAAGGACCATGCCATTCATCAAAGTCATCCCCCCACCAGAGGAAGTTCTAATCCTCTGACCAAAGTAGAAATGGTTCATCAAGGCTGAAACATTTTTTTAAAGGAAAGAAAAAATTCTGGTACAAACTAAAAACAAAATCTTGGTTTCAAACGGGCCTGACTTCAGCTGTATCTTCAAGAGCTGAGAAAAGCAGCTGCAAATTCTTGCCTCAAGGTATCTATGGAGTGTTCAAGATTCCTGGTGTGGACATAAGGGTATACCAGTTGGTTGCTAGGCTGGTAGTTCTTTTGCTCAAGGTGGCCCCAGCAGCAAGAGACTTAAACTGTGTCATACCCAAGTCTCTGCTCACTTACTGGAAAAAGCCCATCAGAAAGAGTGCTTATAAAAATAAACTGAAAGAAATTATTATTCATATCAACATTACTTTTAGTAGACTTTAACAGTGCTTTCTACCTTCCCAGTGTCCAAGTGGGTCCCCCTCATCTGTTTCAAAAATTATGCCCTGCCCAACCTTGTCTCTTTTGTTAAAATATCTTTTAAAGGGGAAAACATCTTGAGAACACTTGGCTTTAGATATTCCTCTTATGTGGGGAAATCCTTCCTGTATCTACAATGGTTTGTCCATTTGCCTAATCCCTCCCAGGCTCCATACTTTCAAAAGTCAGGTAATAATATCTCGAGCTTTTCAAGCTATTCAGTTCTGAGGCTATAGCATAAAGGTTGCCCCAGAAAACACACAAAGTAATTGGGCATGGCTACATTCCAGTATAATTGCATTCATGTTCAGTGAAATTGAATTTAAATTCATATAATTTTTCCTAGTCACAAAATAATCTTTAATGATTTTCTTTTTGCCATTTGAAGATGGAAAAAAAAAACATTCTTTGCTTCCAGTTCAGACAAAAAATATCAGCAGGCCAAGATGTTGAATGAGCCCCTCCCCTGTATCATGAACAACCCAAGAGTGGGAATAAGGGAGCAGAGTCCTATGTTACCTAAGATTCATTCACTGTGAATACAAAGAGAGGTAGACACCATGGAAGGAGCAGCTTGTGCCCATCACAACAAAATATACCCTGCATAGTTCCCGAATATAGGAAGAGAGAATGTGTGAGTAGGATTGGGTTGTTTCTTCTGATGACATTTCTGACACCAGTTATGTGGGGAATTTTCCCTCCACTAATTCTCCAACTCTCGATAAACATAGTGTCCAAAAACACAATTCAGTACTGTCCCTTGCCTGAAAGCTACAGGACTTAGCCTCACAAGTGTCCCTACTTAAGATAATAATGAGAGGTGCCATGCCAGCTATACTCCTGACAATAGCTAGAAAGTAGGGGTCCCCACAAGCTCTTCCTCAGGTTCTGTTCCTCAAGTGAGCTCATAGAAGTCATGAAGGCACTCCACACACAGTTACTAGTTTGCTATAAGAGATATGAGTAGCCAGGTGAAAGGTAAGGAGCTCTAGAAGTGCTCCAAGTCCAGGAGTCTTTGACCCTTGGAGTGATGGCTCGTCCCCTTCCAGCACGTGACTCTATGTACCAAATCCAAAGTTCAACAAATGTCATCATTTGGGGATTTGTGGAGCTATTGAAGGGGTTTTCTTATGCAGGTACAATTAATTAAATCATTAGTGATGGATAATTAATTCAATCTCCACACTTTCCCCTTGTCCAGAAGATGGGGCAGCATAATGCTGAATGTTCCAAGCTTCTAATCAAGTGAGGTATCTCTGATGACTAGCCCCCATCCTGGTTCTCATGGCTCCTTGAAAGTGGCTTCATTAAAACAAAGCATGCTCCTACTATCCTTCCCACTCAGAAAATTCCAGTAGTTAACAACTCCATGCCAGGAATCAGGGACAAGGACCAAATAAATCTCTTTCTTATGATCTGTCACAAGTAGCTAATAACACCACTTTGAATAACAGGTTAAAGTCCCAATTCCACCATTTCTTTGCTTGGCCTTGGGCAAGACACTGAACAGCACAGTGTGTCTGTCTGCAAGGAACAAAAAAGAGAGCTTGCAGTTGTCAAAAAAAAAAAATCTTAACCCAGTGAGTTCAAGGCTGGTA
>CABHPP010146414.1:15339-20339 GCA_902168425.1 Peromyscus attwateri | reverse complement strand
TTGGCTGTGGGTCTGCATCTGTTTCCACCAGTTGCTGGATGAAGCCTCTCTGGTGACAACTGAGCTAGGCACCAATCTATGAGTATAGGCATCATTACATTAACATCATGACATTTTTCCCTCCAGTCGTGTTTTGTTCTATCCTAGGTCTCTGGGCCATCCAGCCTCTGGGTCTTGGGCTCCAGTCAAGGGTGAGCTTACTCTCTTGGCATGGGTTTTAGCTAGACCAGCCACTGATTGGCCATTCCCTCAATCTGTAGGCCACCATACCCCAGCATATCCCATAGGGAGGACAGAGTGCAAATTGAAGGTTATGTGGCTGGACTGGTGTCCCACTCTCTCCACATGAAGTCTTACCTGGTCACAGGAAATGGCCAGTTAAGGCTACATATCCACTATTGCTAGGAGTCTTAGGAGGGATCATCCTTGTAGATTCCTGGGAGATTCCCTTGTGCCAGGTTTTTACCTGACCCTGAAATCCACCTCCTCCCTTTCCAGTAGTCTCTTTCAGTACTCCCCCACCCCTGCCCCTACAACCTGATCTCTCATGTTCCCATTGCCACCCGCCCGAAGTCCACTCACGAAATCTCTTCTATTCCCCCTTCCCAGGGAGAGCCAAGTGTCCCGCCTTGAACCAATAGCCTATGACTTGGTTCAGATAAAGTTTCTAGCTAGATCCTTTGCTGTTCTTGAGTACATCTCTAACTTGTGGTAGCTCATTTTATATTATGGCAGCAATAAACAATCCAAGCACCCTATTTCTGATCTGTCTTTGTGAGTATCTTTGTGTATCATTAACAAAAGTTGTCTGTACTTCAAATAATTTGACAAAATTGCTTATAAAACCTGCATGCATTTGGAGTGTAGCTCTGTGGTAGAGTGCTTACTTAGCACTCACAAGGCCCCAGGTTCAAGCCCCAACAACAACAGACACACACACACACACACACACACACACACACACACACACACACACATTTGTGTATTTGTGTTCCCAGAGCTAGTAAATTAGCCACCTAACAAAACACACAGTGTACCTACTGTGTGCAAAGCACAACTCTGGAGCAAGGACAAGCAACTCCTTTACCTATTTTGTAAATAAAGTTTTATTAAAACAACATCATCATTCATTTAAATATGATCTATAACTATTGTCAAACTAAAATGACACAGAGTACTGGCACCAGAGACCTTATAGCCCAAAACCAATGAAGTGTGAACTTCTGGACCTGGGCCACACACCAGGCACTTTACAGTAAGCTCTCTGGCTACTGGCTCTTGTGGCGTTCAGTGTAAAGCTCTACTTGGACCTCTTGCCAGAGCTCCAAAATGTTTTGACTATCTCCAAATGCCATCACACTATTTAACATCCTCAAACAAACCTCTTTTCCTACAGTGTCTCTTGTTATTTTAAGGTGTCACTGGCCCCTAGATCCTGGATCTTGGCCACCTTGGCTTTCCTGAGCTGGGCATGTAATGATCATGAATTCCTTTTATACATCCCTCAGATCTGTCTCCTCTACTCCTTAGTGTTGTCACACCGACCTTCATCTCCTGTGTGGACCACTGAAGACGGTGTCCTTTTCCACCCGTGGAGTCCGTTCCTAGTGAAGAGCCAAATGCTGCCAAGCCGAGGTGTACAAGCGGCACAACCCACAGAGCAGGCCTTCCAGCTCTAGTAGAGTAATGGTGTTGTCTGTGTTGCTCGTACCATGCCCAGGCAGAGTTCCAGATGCTGATATAGCTCTGTCCTGTGACCCTCATTATAAACTTAGGAGGTAGGCACACTATCACCTCCAAGCTACTGATGGAGAAATCAAGACTTGATGAAATTGAGTAAGGTACCCGAAGTCACCAGCAAGCAGGGTGTGGAGCTAGGAGGCAAACCCAGGCAGCTGGCCCAAGCCAGAGCTTTTTACCACATATTTGTGCTGACTCTGCTTTCCTAAGCTTTATCTGTCTTGCTAGGGTCACCAACACAGAAGCCAAAGTCCGGTCATATGACAGCTTCCTCACAAGCTGGACCACTTGTTAACAGAACATAGAGAATTCTCCTGAGCAGAGCTCACCTGGCTCATGGGGCCTCTCCTTCTGTATCAGGAGTGAACAGCAGGGCCCCTCACCAGGAGGAAGTCCACCCACGCAGCAGAGCTGCCCTTGTGGAGGATTTCAGGATGGGGCTGAGTAGCTAGAGCAATTACAACCTTAAGCAGGCTTTCTCCTGCATTTGTCTGAGATGAAATCCATTATTGAGTTACCTCTCTGCTCCTAGATCTGTCACTTGACAAGCTTTTATCATGAATAGCAACACACTTAAATATTCAGCAAGCACCCTGCAGAGCACTAAATACTGAAAGCACATACAAAAGGTCACACTTGCAGTCGCCTCCCTCCTCCCTAGAACTGACAAGAAGACCCCAGTGCCGCACTCTTGAGAAAATAGAGCTTTACATTTAAAATATAGGATGTTTTGTCCTGGTTTTTTGTTTTGTTTGTTTTGTTTTGCATGGTTAACTTTCTCTTGTCTTTGGGTAAAATCAGAAGGAAAAGGCAAATAAAATGATGTAGTTGATTCAGTTCATTTGTACCAAACATAGTGGAGTTTGCTTTACCGCAATCTCTGTCCTTGACATTGAAAGGAATAAACAGGATTGTCAAATAACTCCTACCCTCAAGAAGCTATCAATGAAGGATAAATTTCAACCAGTGGGATAAATTATATGTTTACATAAATACAACACGGTTAATAGTATATCCTTCCATTTCTGTTACATAACAAAATACCCAAGGCTGGGTATTTTATAAATAAAATAAATTGGTTCAGCTCACAGTGGAAACTGGAAGTATACTGGTCCCATCAATTTGGCCTCTAGTGGGCGCCCCTGTGGCTCATGATAATATTACAGATGTCTTCATGGAGGGGCACAAGAAAGAGAACTGAGAAGGTGGTCATATGGTGAAGCAAGAAGCCATTGACCAAAGAGATGTAAGTCTTCCTCATTTATAATAACTTACTCTCAGAGGGACTAAGATACTCTACAAGCCTAGCTAGCATTAACCCTTTCTAGGACTGTTTCTCCCAGTGACCTCTTAAGGAGTCTATTACCTTTTAGCATCTTCAGACTAGGGACCAGGCTTCCAAAACATTAACCCTGACGAGAACAAGCCATCTCCAAACCAAAGCAACTCTATCGTTTCCATAAAGAACAATCATAAGGGAAACAGCAGTAAAAGCTGCTCACTGGGCCCTGTGAATGCCAGATACTGTGTTTGGTGCTGTGAAGTCTCCTGCTGTCACATGTAATTCTCACTGCAACCCTGTAAGGCAGGGATTACTAGCTTCATATTACAAATAAGAAAATTAAAGGCATACAGAGAAATTAGATAACCTTCCTTAGAAGTAGAAAACTGGGATTTAATCCTAAATTACTCAGACTCCAAGGCCTATTGTATGGCCCCAAAGAGTGAATAAAATGATAATGGTGATCTTTCAGGCCAGTATATCCCAAACACAGGGAAGAACGTGAAAGAATGCCCAGGAGCTGGGGGTATAGGTTGGATGCCAGTGATAGAAGGCAGAGGATATGGAACATCTTGGGCAGCTGGGGAGCATGTGATGGCCACTGGCTAACCACAATGGTAGCTTCCACCAAACATATGACTTCTTAGAACCCAAAAATGGCCTTCGAAATCTCTAACTTTTTCTGATTTCTAAACCAAATCATGTCCCTCTCCCTCAAGACTGCTTCTATCATCTTTGTAGCACAACAGAATCTTGCACAGTGTTGAACTGAGCAAACATTGACTTCCAGGGCTGAGCATTCGTCCTTGGAGCTGTTCTTCATACTCTGGTGACAGAGCTAGCAGGGACTCTGCAGCCCTCTAGCTAATCATTCCTCCCTCCAAGAGGGTAGTTATTGCCTTGCATCTGTGCCTCATCAAAGGAGAACCAGATCAGTCTGTGGGCATTCTACTGGGATTGGGATGTTGCTTGTGTGTTGCATTAATAGAGTGTTTGAAGTTCAGTCTTCAGACAGTTGCTTCCATTTGTTGTACTTTATCCTTAGAAGAGATTTAGAGCAGCAGCAGCAAGGAAGAGCAGTGTGAGCCTACTTACCAGAAGAAAAAAGCGCGAAGAGAGGCAGGACAGGAAAAGGAGAGCCAATCCATGTTTTCCATAATACCATACACTTCCACATTGTCTAGAGATGGTGTCTTATGAGCAAGAAGACTCAAGGTTATTGGGAGGGAATGAACATGAATGGATCGGCAAGCTTCCAGAACTCTATAGAATTGTGTTGAGCATGACCTCAAAGGCCAGAAAGACTCAGATCATGAACTCACTGCAGGAAGAAACAAAAGAGATCAGTCTCTCATTTTAAATCTGGAGAAGGTGGAGTCAGGGGATTGCCAAGACTTAACCAAGGTCACACAGATGGAACAGAGGGACGTGCTCTGAAGTGCCCTGATTTCCAGTCCAGGGTCCATTCATAACATGATGCCTTCTGGGAGAATTTGAGCAAAGAGCAAGGGTTTAAAAGTTCAGAAACTGGCTGTGAGGAGGCCACTAGGAAGACAAAGAATAATGGGAAGTGGGAAGTGGGCTTTGAAGAGGGACAGACAGGACACAGTGGGTAGACAGCAGAGGACACAGCAGGGAGTGTGGGGTGCCCTCTACCTGTCCAGAATGTGCCACGTCTGGCATCTCAGTGTCTGAAAAAGAAGTAATCAGATTCTTGCCCTAAATATTGCTATGACAGTAAAATTAAATCCTCCTTCCTGGAAGAAATGTAAGCCCTTATAGGGACAAGAAATCTAAACCTTTGTGGCCAGGTTAACCATTAAAATAATAATAATAATAATAATAATAATAATAATAATAATAATAATAATAAAACAGCATAGGCTGGGTAGTAGTGGTACAAGTCTTTAAGCAAGCAGATCTTTGAGTTAGAGGCCAGCCTGGTTTACAGAGTGAGTTCCAGGACAACCAGGGCTAC
>CABHPP010146414.1:0-15239 GCA_902168425.1 Peromyscus attwateri | reverse complement strand
CAGCATGCTCCTTGAAAGGTTGAAGAGAAAAAGAGGAAGCATCCTCCTCTTGCCTCCTCCTCAAGGCTGGATGTTTCCTGCTGGCAGTTATAAACAATGATGAAGCACCCTAAGGGCTTCATCCCTGGCAAGGTAGCCAAGCTAGGAGACAGAATGGGAGGTATCAAATCCAGCTTCCCTAGAGCCTTATCCACGCACCAGTGAGGGCAGCATCATGGGAGTCCTGAGTCACCTCCCTAATCAAGCCCAGCTCACTGGCCCATTGCCAAGCTCCCTCAGTCTGAATGGAATGAAGGCTCTAAAACCATGCAGGCAAAGGCCACAGCGAACACTGGAACATTTCTAAAATGAGTCCAGATGAAAGGCATAGAGTCCCTGCTCAACACAACACGATGCCGTGGACGCAAAGCATGCATGAAAAGGAAAATGAACATGCTTGGGTCCAGTTAGTAGGGCAGAGGGCGGTAGGTGACTTTCTCATCTTTTGAACAATCTTCATTAGAATTACATGTGACTTCAACAGTAGACAAAAATGTTTGCAATAACTTTTTCACCTGTGCTTGCCTTTATATCCAATCCACACCAACATACATCGAGCCAGTGAAAGGGATAGGCGAGCTTTTCTATAGCACTTACCCACTTACCCTCCATCTCCCTATCTCATTTTATATCCTGAATTATCTCTGTTAAATCTAATTCCTTAACCATGGTCTCAGACACTACTGGTTTTCTACTTCCTTGCTACCGCCTACCTCCTCCAAATCCAGCTGAGATTGAGCTGTTCCCAGTGCTCAGCAGTGCAGCAAATTTCCTGACAAAGGAAGGTCCTTGCAGAGATGGGTTGTCTTCCAGGATATCATATTTGAAATATATTGCTTTTTCAATTCTGGGTCTTCACACATGCTAGTCAAGCATTCTACCAAGTCCCCAAAACAATGTATTTGCTTGTAGCCAGACTGGCTCCAAAGATTGCCACTGTCAATGCCTTTGGAGCCGCCCTGTGTCTGGGCTGGTCTTTGTGACCTACTCGACCAATAAAATGTAGTGATATGCTATGGATCCTATGGCTAGGTAATAAGACACTTGCAGCTCATTATTGGCTCTTCAGAATGCTCACTGATGGATATTCCCTTTGGAAAGCCAGCTGCCATTCTGTCAAAAACCCAAGCCACGTGGAGAGGCCAAGTGTTATAAGCCGGTCCCGTCCAACACAAGTGTGGGTAATCCGGCAGCTGACATCAGCTGTCCTCAATGTGAGTGCATCTTGGATATCTGCCCAGTCAATCCTTCTGATGACTCTAGCCCCAGCATCTACACAATGAAACCTGCATGAAAGACCACAACAAAAAAAAAAAAAAAAACACCCAGCTGAGCTTAGTGTGTCCACAGAACCAAGAGAGGCAACAGCTTGGCATTTTAAGACACTGCTGTCTGGAGGTTCTTTCTAATGTAATTTATTAGGACAGTGTTTTAAAAGACATTTTACAAAGTAAAGCCATAGAGAATTTCTGTTTCTGTGGTCCTTGATTTGGTGAAAGATTCTAGGAATGAATGGCACTTTTCTGGTTGATGGTTTCATTCATCATTTGTAGCTAGAGTTTTCCTGCCTGGCCCACAGTCAGGACAAATCTCTGTCACCCGCCAGTTCCACAGCTGCTCAGACCCAACCAAGTAAACACAGAGACTTATATTGCTTACAAACTGTATGGCTGTGGCAGGCTTCTTGCTAACTGTTCTTATAGCTTAAATTAATCCATTTCCATAAATCTATACCTTGCCTCGTGGCTCATGGCTTACCGGCATCTTCACATGCTGCTTGTCATGGTGGTGGCTGGCAGTGTCTCCTTCCTCCGCCTTCCACTTCCCAGAATTCTCCTCTCTCCTTGTTCCGCCTATACTTCCTGCCTGGCCACTGGCCAATCAGTGTTTTATTCATACAGAACGATATCCACAGCAATCATTCATTTGTTAATTTGTACTCTGTAGAAGGTCTTATGCCAGATGCCATTGGCACAGGTGGATCAAGGCAAGCCCATGCAAAAACTCTACTTCATTCATAACAAGGGACAGCTCCACAACTGATTAGAAAGCAAAGATTTGAGAGAAAACTACAAGTAGTAAGGTTGGCTGAGACCTGAACCTGTAACAACACTCCTTAGGGGACAGCCTCCTGGGCTGCAGCTAGGAGACGGTTCCTAAAAAGGCAGGCTCATATGATCTACAGTCTTCACCAAAGACTAACCATCAGTTGCTCAAAGCTGAAAGCTTAGTGCTTTGCAGAGACCAGGACTAAATAAATCTCTAGGGGATCCAAAGTGCATGTTCTTATACATTCAAAGTGCAGACCCAATGCATTTAGACACTGCAGTAAAGGCCACACATACATCACCCATAAACATTGATAGACCCAGGAAGGCATTAAGTGGGGGAGCTCAGGCATAGCTCATAGCTAATGGATGAAAAAAAAGAAAAAGGAAAAAAAAACCCCTTTCAAGCTCTAGAGATAGGCTCAGGTTGGAACTAGACAATGGTCACTGGTTTGTTGCTCCCAAAGCTGACCTGGGTTCCCGACTTTGCTGGTAGCCTGCAGTCCTAAACTTCTTGGTGAGCTGATGGAAGCAGGATCTGGTTCTCGTACCCATGTCCTCAACTTCAAAGGTATCCACAAGATTTAGATGGAGTTCTAATGGCCTAAACATCTTTCTGGTGGTGGACTTGACTCAAGAGTGAGAACAGGCCTCAGATGACCATGCAGAGAACCTGGAAACGCAGTTTTCAAGTTTCTGTCATAGATCCTGTCTCTGAGATCAGGCTTTATTAGCGCATGCTAAAATGTAATACATGTTGATTTAGCCTCACGAGTAAAACACTGGAAAGGGGGACACTCCAGATTTTCATCCCCACTTTCTTCAGAAGGCAATGTCCCTTCATTTTACAGCATCATAAATTCTCTTTAATGAGTTGGAAAAACAACGTTGAGCTTCTCGTCAATATTTAAACAGCTCACTAAGAGCCTGTACTCTACACAAGAGGCCGCAAAGCTCATGACAAAATGAATTACTAGCTGGCCTCCTGACAAGTTGAGTGTTCTCAAGCTTTTAATTTGAGGGGACACTAGCAGTTTCATTTAGGAGAACATAAAATTTCACAGGGATGAAGGTCCTAAAGCCTAGGTTTGAGATGTGCCGTCCTATCCACTACCAGTATTTCCCTGACGCAGGGGTTAAGGTCTAGAAAGGACATCATGTGCTAGCACTTGTGCGGATAGCCCATTCAGTTCAGCTATCACGCCCTCTCACCTTGTTCTTTATGGAGCTGAGACAGCCTCCATGAATCACCTCTCTCTCTCCCTCTCTCTCCCTCTGTCTCTTGCTGACCCTCCATATAGGATTTAAAGAAGAAAATGCTGCCAGGGTACGCACTCCTCATCATTTCTGACATGCAGAAAATGGTGGCAAAGTGGAATCTTAAGTAAGGCTTACTTTGGACCCCTGTCCCCACCTTGTGAGGTTCATCCTGACGCATGCCCAAAGACAGTTCATTCCTTTCTCCTTTGAGCTGGCGAGCTTGGCTAATCAAGAGAAAGGCTTAATTGGGGGAAAGGCAATGGTGAAGGACAGCCCAATGCCTCATTCCAAGAGTTAAGAAAGAGGCAGGAGAGCTTGGACACTGAAGCATGACAGCCTAGGTTTGAGTTCCAGCTCTATCACCTACTGTCAGTGTGAAGGAGGCAAGTTCCCTAACATCTCTTTCACAGGTTCCCTCATATGTAAGCAAGGAGAGTGACAGTTCTCACCACAGGGGGATGCTGGGATGTTAAATGATGTCACACTTCTCAGCACATGCTTTAGGTCTGCTTTATTGCCATAATGGCAGAGTTTCTGTAGCTACCAAAGTGATAAGGAAATAGAGCCAAATTTACACCCACTGACATCCTAGCCACAAGAGTACACCTGGGCAAAAAGAATAAGTGTTTTTAGGTCTTTCCTTGGGAATTCCAAAAGCCATGGACAGCTCCTGGCCTTACTCCTGAGTCAGGACATGGAAATAGAAAATAAGGAGATGGTGGGTAAGTCTACTGCACACAGGCAGGAACAGCCTGCTCCAGTCCTGGTTTGCAACATGCTTGTGAGTCTACAGAGCTTGTCCAGAATGCCTCCATGGTCCCTGTCCACCCTAACACTTATAGTCCACACATGGAAATAGGCACTGAACTCATGGCTGCCCCATGAGAATGGGAATGTGTGGCATCTCAGCCTCTCTGCCTGGATCTGGAGCCTCAGAGCCATTTGTCTCACAAGTCTGGCTTCTTTCCAGATCAGCACTGCCTTAGCTCATATTTGCCTCTGCTTCTGCCCTAAGATAAGATGTTGGCACTGAACAGGCTGTTCCCTGTCATCCTCCTTGCTTCTGGAACCCCCATCTTCCTAGGTACCTAGAACCTTCTGGGACATCACAGATCACAGCCCATGGATCACTTCCTTTTGTTTTCCTGAGCTTAGGTCTTTTCATGGGAAACTCCGACATAAAACTGTACTTATTCTTCTGCCCTTACCAAAATAACAGCACATATTTTCTAGGTTGTCAGCTCACTGAGCTGTCGACACTTGAGAGGAATCAAATGTTCTCCATGGATGATGTGGCCACACACCTCACACTCTCATTCACTCTGCTCTTTAAATCATTGCATATGAAGAGTCAGGAAATATAGAAGATCAGCGTGCAGGAAGAGAATTTTATATGCACTTACCTATCATTTCTCCAGTTGAAGCTTCGGCCTTTAACAATCCAGTAGAGTCCCAGTTCTTTAACAATCCAGTAGAGTCCCAGTCCGTATTCTCATCAAGCTGAATAATGCATTTAGCCACTGAAAGGTCAGACTGCAGCTCTGCTGACCCCACTTTCCAGATCTCCTGTCTCAGCCATTGTTAGGGCCACAATTGGTGATAGATGGGGACACAGTGTGGCATGCAGCATTGACACAGGAATGTGACGGTCTTATGCAGGGAGCATCCCTGGAAGCCAGGCAGGTAAGCAATCATCTCATCATGTCAGAAGTTCTTGTCAGGCATTGCCCAGCTTCTCGACATTGTCTCCACCTTCTAGGCTCCCCTAAGGAATAGGTTCAATGGAAAAGAACAACACTGTTTTTTACTTATTAGAAATATTTCCTACAAAGTTAGAACGCTTTGATAAAATATATAACATGAATATTAATTTGAATTCTCTTAAATGACATATTAGAATGGGCTATTTGTTTATATCTCATAAACGTAAATATGAGGTATGATTGGATGCTTTTGGCTCTTACCGCAGAGATGTTCCTAGACATTTTGGGAATCTTTTGAAAGCTATCAACTGCTCTCTGTAAAAATGCATCCATGAAACCGTTTTGCCTACAGTTTGCATGTTTTCATGGCTTTCCCAGAGCCTCCTGAGGAGCTTCCCTTCCTTTCCTGCACACAGTGTCTAGAGAGCCAGGCTGGCTACCCTGTGTTGGTTCTCAGCCCTGGTCTTACCCTAAACACCTCGCTGTTCTTTCCTTGCATTGTTATAACATTAGGGTTCCAGAAAAATATCTCCCCACCAAAGTGATAGTTTAGAACCTGAGATATAGCAAATGTTTGGCATCCCAAGCCCACATGGGTTTTCCTAATTATAGCTTTAACTGCCCTAGCAAAGATTTCCTCCAATTTAATGAAACATAGACTTTATTTTGCTCTCTCCCTTCACTGCCTTGGAGCCTATTTATCTTGATCCTGTAACTAGGAAAACGAAAAGAGAAAATTATCAATGGTTAGAAAGGTCATATTGATGTTCACAAAAAAAAAAAAATGTGGTTTGGATTCCTCTGATTGAGGAGTTAATTTTTCCTTCTCTTTTGACCAAAATATTTTGAAGTTTCTACAAGCCTTTCCAATCAGCTGTGTGAAATGTGGGTATACATACTCAGCCTTTCTCATCAAAGACTCACCCCTGTTAAGCTCTCTTACCTCCAGTATACACCTCTAGCACCTCCACCCTCAAGAGGGACAACACACCTTTAACAGATCACAGAAGGGGCCTTAGATTCTTCCCAGAGGTGAGGACAGGAACTCACAGACTCCATCCTTACTACATTCCTTAACTACCCTTGGTTTCCCAGGTGACCATCTAGCCTTTCTCTGTATCTTCCTCGGTCTGGTATGTGGGTTTGGGGCACTCTCTTGCTACATTTGGGACAGCTAGCTCCCACGAGTGAAAATGCCAGCCAAGGCACTATCTTAAAAACACTGAGTAAATGTTAGCAGGCATCTTCTCCAGCACGGGGCAGGAACTGCAAGGGGGGCTGAGCGAGCATGGGGATGTGCTCTTTGACGACAGGCATCAGCTGCTCAAGTTCCTACCACATGCTCTGTGTGGCTACCCACGTCAAAGCCGGCATATGTATACCCTGTGCCCCACCCAGCGTCACCAAGACGTGGATCTTGACACCTCTATGCCAGTACCACTGGTGGCAATACAGGTAGGCTCTGTAATTTTGCTCCTGAAACAAACTACAAGTTAAAATCAGAATTTTACAATGTTCTTGCTGCTCTGTTACAATTGGTTCCAGGACTGAGTGCCTGCTTCTCATTTCTGACGGCAGTCAGGCATGGCCATCTGACTTGAGTGGCTCAGCATGTCATTTTCAACTGAGCTGCCTTCTGCCAAACTAGTTCCGTGTGACGTTGAGCGCTTGACATGTGTCAAGTTTCTCATCAGGCAGGTCTTATGACTACCCCAAAGACAACACATGGAGCCTCATGCTTCCCTTGACCACTTTTCACTCCACTGTCAGCACCGTTTACAGAAAGCTCCAGACAAGCAGAGCATGGCGGCTCACACCTGTAGTCCCGGCACTCGGGAGACTGAAGTGGAGCGTCAAGTAGTCATGCAGACTAAGGCTAGAGTGAACTAGATTGTGAATCCCCAGTCACCCGGGACCATAGCATTTGAAACTGTCTCGAAATGAATAAATAAATAAATAAATACATACATACATACATACATACATACATACATACATAAAGTAAAGGAAGGGAAAAATGGAGAGAAACTTCTGGGTGAAAATTTGCTAAATTTTATCTAAATATACTTAGTCCTGCTTAAATCACCACATTTGTTTTGTTTGTTCGTTTGTTTTTTTTAGATTTATTTATTTTTAAAGTATATGGGGGTGTGTTTGGGCGTGTGTGTGTGTGTGTGTGTGTGTGTGTGTGTGTGTGTACACTCTTGAGTGCAGGTTCTCTTGGAGGCCAAAGAGGGCATCAGCTCCCCCAGGAGCAGGAGACCCCAGTTGAACTTGGGGTCTCTGGGAGAACAGTAAGCACTCTTAACTGTTGAGTCATCCGTCTAGCCCCCTTGGGTTTTAGGGGGTTTGGTTTGCTTTGTTTTGTTTTGAGGCAGGGTCTCACTATGTAGCCCTGGCTGGCCTGGGATTCTTTACATAGACCAGGCTGGCCTCAAACTGACAGAGATCTGACTACCCCAACCTCCTAAGTGCTGGGTTTAAAGGCATCCCTCTACCACACCTGACTCTCCTTATTTTTTTAATATATATTTTTATGAATTATTTGAGAAGCATGTACATGAATACAATAAATTTTGATCATGTTTTATCACCCTCCACTCCTTTTGATAATTCCTCCCAGATCCACCCCCAGTTCCCTCATATCTCTCTCTCTCTCTCTCTCTCTCTCTCTCTCTCTCTCTCTCTCTCTGATTTTATTTATTTTGGGCCAGGTATGGTGGCACATGCTTTTAATTTCAGCACTTGGGAGGCAGAAGCAGGTGAATCTCTATGAGTACGAGGCCAGCCTGGTCTACATAGAGAGTTCCAGGACAGTTAGAGCTACATAGAAAGACCCTGCCTCAAAACATTATTTATTTTTGTATGTATAGGTGTTTTGCCTGTGTGCATGTCTGTGTGCCAAATGCATGCCTGGTGCCCAAGGAAGCCAGAATAGAGCATTTGATCCTCTGAGACAGAAGTTGCAGACAGTTGTGAGCCACCTTGTGGGTGCTGGGAATAGAACCTGAGTCCTCTGGAATAGTAACCAGTGCTCTTAATGGTTGAGTCACCTCTCCAGCCCCACCACCACCACCACCACCTTTTACTGACTCTTCAATGTCTATAAAATATCTACAGGCACTTCATTTGGTATTCAGTGGTATGGCTTTACCTGAAACTTTTCCTGAAGTTTTTCCTAATAAATAGCCCCCTTGTAAATGCTAGGTTAACAGTTTCTATCATGCTTATTTTGAGCCTTTTTCTATGTTTATGTACATTCTAGAATATCTACCTCCCCGTATAAACTGGCCCCATTATTCAAGTCTCCCCAAACCTCATTCCTTTGCATAGTCTTTGCTAAATTACAAGTTAAGCAAGGGCCTGGTGGCCAAGGCCTGTAATCTCATTTACTGAAGTGGCTGAACTAGGAAAGTGGTTTCCTTGAGTTCAAGGCCAGCCTGGGCAAGTCCCTTTTCGTGTCAGTGGGAAACAAAAACAAACACAACAGCAAAATCAACTGGAGAAGGGAAAGGTTTACTGCGGCTCATTGGAGGTGATTTAGTTCATTCGGCATCAAGGCTGGAGCAGGAGGTGGCCGGTCACACCGACTCCCCAGTCAAGAAGCAGAGAGAGGAGCTAGGGAGGTGGCTCAGAAGTTAAGAGCACTGGCTGCTCTTCCAGAGAACCTGGGTTCAATCCCAGAACCCAGATGCTGGCTTACAACAGTCTGTAACTCCAGTTCCAGGAAATCTGATGCCTACTGGCCTTATCAGACACCAGGCATGCACTGTGGGCAACAGACATACATGAAGAAAAAAATACCCATAAATAAAATAAGTATTTTTAGGAGAAGCAAAGAAAGATTACTGCTGGTACTCACCTCACTTTCTGTTTACTAGTTCTAAGTCTCATCCCATGGCATGGTGCCACCCACACCCAGGGTAAGGCTTCCTATCTCCGATAACCAATCTAGAAACCTTTTCACAGATGTGCCCCAAAGTTTGTCTCTTAAGTGATTCTGGGTCCTGCCAAAATGACAATCAAGATTGGTTGACAGGGGCTGGAGGGGTAGTTTACTCAGTAAAATGCTTGGCATGCAAGCATGAGGGCCTGAGTCCAGTTGAGGGAAACGGAGAAAGGCAGCTCCTTGGGGCTCGCTGACCAGCCAGACTACACCAATCTGTATACCACAGATCCCAAAGATAGACCCTAGCTCAAGACAAGGTGGACAGCTGCTGAGAGGTGACAGCCAAGATGAATCTCTGACCTCCACACTTTCACTCACACACACACACACACACACACACACAGAGAGAGAGAGAGAGAGAGAGAGAGAGAGAGAGAGAGAGAGAGAGAGGCAATCATCACAAAGAACCCATTTCAAAACAAAGAGTTAAAAATAAATAAAAAAAGGCCCTTTTATAAAAAAAAAATAGCACTTGATACCATCCATGAGACTGTAGATTAAATCCCCAAAGCTAGAATTAAGCACCCAGGATAGGCCAAGTACTGGACAAAGCACATTACATGTCATTTATTACTGCTTACATTTAGCAGCTGAGGAAGCAAACACTTAAGAAACAGAGCACCCAGGTTGACACAGCAGAAGCGCTAAGAAGTGAACTATGACTCCAAGCCAGGCAGCCTGATCCCGCTCTCCCATTTTTAAATACCTTCCTGTGCCGCCACCGAGCCCTGCTGCTGACAGGCTCTTACAGTGCCTTCTTCGTGTGCCCTACCTCCTATTACATGATCATGCATGTGTCTGTCTCCCTTACTCTCTCCGGATGTTGAACGCATTACCGACTTAGACCCATGCATCAATTTCCATCCGTATCGATAGCCAGGACTATGTCTGAATCTTCTGTGAAACATCACTCTAAGGGGGTGGTGGGGTCAGTGTAAACACTGTGGATAAAGAACGGAACCTGCCGTGCCCACAGAGGTCTGTGAACATTAGAGGAAACTGGCCAAAGCCATCCTAATATCCTTTCATCTTTGGAAAAACGCCTGCCTGCTTGGCATAGAGATATTCAAACCACTGCCATCTCTTTATCCAGGCAGTTACTTTTCTTGTTACGATGACCAAAAACCTGACAAAGGGCAACTTAAGAGGGAAGGGTCTGTTCTGAACTCATAGTTTGAAGGGATATAGCCATTGTGGAGGGGAAGGCATGGAGGCAGGAAGCTCCAGAGCATGAGGAGTGTACAGCTGGGACCTCGTCACATGCTGGTGAACAGAAGCAGAGATCAACAGGAAGTGGGCTGGGCTCTCACGACCCAAGGCTCACATCCAGGGCCCCTTCACTTCCTATAGCAAGAAGCCTCCTAAACAGTTCCACAACCTTATAGTGACGCCAGTGGGGACCAGTATTCCAAATCTACGAGCACAGAGGGGACATTTCGCCGGACTGCAATAGCAGCGCAGAGGACTGCGTTTTCCAACCAGCTCTTTCTTCTAAGAAAGAGGCTGCGGTGGATGATGGCAAGGGCGTTCAGAAAGCTGGAGTCGAGATGTGGTTGACCTCAGGAAGAAAGCGTGTGGCCTGAGGGAAGGCAGCCAAGCCTCAGGCCGAGGCAGAGCTATCTAGAAACTGAGTGAGGAGAGTGAGGCTGCAAAGGAGAGGGTGAGCAGAATGACCCATCAATGGGACTTCTTACTGTGGCAATGCCAGTCAAGGTCCCGCGCCTACAGGCTGGGTGATTTGAGGCTAGTGTAATAAAGAGACTCTTCTCACAAATGTGGTAGGGAGTAAGGAAGTCCTGGGGTTGGCACTAGGTCCTGTGGTCAGTAATCATGGAAGTATTACCACCACAGGCCCGATAGGGAACCTGGTGACAGAGGCTGGAGGACAAGAGATGTGACCTTGACAGAGGGGACATGGCCAGCCCATGACAACCTCTTCCAAGCCCTACCCCCACTCAGTCTATTGTTAGACTCCTTATAAGCCAAGTCTAACCGAAGGCAGAAGGCAGAGAAGTTCATTGGTTCTGTCCATAGAGACCAGAGACCAAGCACAGTGTAGGCTGAAATAAGGTAGAGGGAGGACCCTGAGGGGCAAGGGGAAGACAGCCAGGTTGGAGTAATGGTCTTGCTCTGTGACCTGTTGACAAAGTGCAGATTGCAAGAACATTCTACAGGCTGGATTTTTTCCCTGGGAGATGCAAATGCTGAAATCCTAACCCCTAAATAACTGCTTTAGGGAAGTAAGTAGGGTTAAATGAAGTTGTAAGAGTGGGTGGGGTTTAATCCATATAAATGGTGCTCCTATATGAAGAGGAAGAAGAGACTAGAGAGAAGGTTCACTGGGTAAACTGCTTACTCTGTAAGCATGAGGACCCGAGTTCAGATTCCCAGAACCCACAGAGAAAGGCTGGATGTCTTTGTGCACATCCGTAATTTAAAAAAATAAATGACTATATATCTCTTCAAAAGAGGAGTAGGAGAGAAGGAGACTAGGAAGAGATATCTGGAATACCTGTGCACAAAGGGCCACATGTAGACACAGAGAGAAGGTATTACAAACCATAGTGCAAGGGTGAATTCAGGCAGATCCCCATAGCTCACTGACAAGCCAGTCTAGCCAATTAGAGAACACCATGTTCAGTGAGATATTCTTTCTCAAAAGATAAGATGGAGAGTGAGCAAGGAAGATGCCCTATGTTCACCTCTTGCCTCTACACACATGTATCCATACACTCACATGCACACACATGCGTGTGTATACACACACACACACACACACACATACACACACACACACAAAATGAGAAAATGGAGTTACCCTATAACGGGGCAACAATGCCCTTAGATACCAGAAGCTAACAAATAAAAAGCCTAGTGTCAGAACATTATAGGGTATTGCCATCGCCTGGTTATGCTTGAGTCATGGGACGTGGAGAGATCAAACTGGTACTAACCTAGAAGCTTCATCCCTGCCGACTAGATTTCATCATGCTGTAAGGTGCTGCACATGCTACCAGAGGAGAAAAGTAATCACTAACCATGCCCAGGGATCCTTGCAAACGACAACAACAAATGACTTGACAAGACCAGCCCACTGGTTCAACAGTGGCACAAATAGAATGGGAGTGACCAACCACTTTCTGATTGGATTTAAGTCCTAGTCCACAGATGAATACCTGGCACTATTATTAGGCCAAGAGCCTATGGGTAGACAGGTCATGAACACCAGGGCAGAACCTACTACAGACATAGTATTAAGTCAACTACTAATGATTTATCACTATATCCATCAATTCATGCACCTCTCAACCCTCATCTGAGAAGTTACTATTTACATTAGATGGTGATTAACACAGAGACTCACAACTGGCCAAGGTGCAGAGAATAAGAATCTGTAGAAGCTCAGTCTTAAATGAAATGTGTATACTGCATCCCCTCCTCCCAAAGCTTGGGGATCAGTGCAGAAGAGGGGTGGAAAGAGTGTAAGAGTCCGACACTGTGGATGGCTACAAGGGAACAGCATCTTCCAGCACAGCGGGCAGCTGAACACGCAGCAGTTGTGTTAGCATACACGTGACCAGTGCAAGCCCAAGTCAGACCAGATCCCAGCATGGAGACGGGAGTTGAGCATGAAATCTACCCCTACCTGTAGAGCTATTGGCAATTGTTAGCTCCTGGGAAAGGAAGAAACAATTTTCTTTAAAATTGTCTTTAAAAAAGCCAACCACACGCCAGTAAAAGACCATACATGCAGGAATATTTAGGCAGCACAGATTGATCTTAATGTTTTTTGTTTTGTTTTGTTTTGTTTAAGGATACAAAGTTGAGTGGGTAGAGAAGGGAGGGGTGGATCTGGGAAGAGTTGGGGGAGGTGAGTATGATCAAAGTATGTACAAAACTCTCAAAGAACTAATAGAACCTTTTAAAAATAGAAATAATTTTTTAAAAGAAGGAAGTAGAGGAGAGGGAGGAGGAGGAGAATAGATATCTGGATGCCTATGCACAAAAAGCCATGTGTATGCACAGAAGAAGTAGCCACCTACAAAACAAAGAAAGTGATCTCAGAAGACCAAAGCAGCTAAAATCTTGATCTGGGACTTTTTTCAGACTTCACAACTGTGAGAAAATACAATGGTATTTCTTTTTTTTTTTTTTTGAATGGGTGCAGTAAACTTTATTGATGGTGTTCAAGAGAATAAGGCTCTCTAAGCCCCTCCTGTTGTTCTGGGGGTCTGGGATGGAAACTGTGAGGGAGATGCTCAGTATCGGGGACTGAGATGGGCCAGGAACTGCTCAGCAGCGGAGGGTCTCCCTTGCTGTCCTTGCTGGGGTGGGTGGTCCTGGGCAGGCTTCTTACTCCTTGAAGGCCATGTAGGCCATGAGGTCCACCACTCTGTTGCTGTAGCCAGATTCATTGTCGTACCAGGAAATGAGCTTCACAAAGTTATCATTGAGAGCAATGCAAACCCCAGCATCGAAGGTGGAAGAGTGGGGGTCACAGTTAAAGTCGCAGGAGACAACCTGGTCCTCAGTGTGGCCCAGGATGCCCTTTAGTGGGCCCTCCGACGCCTGCTTCACCACCTTCTTGATGTCGTCATACTTGGCAGGTTTCTGCAGGTGGCACGTCAGATCCACGGTAGACACATTGGGGGTAGGAACACGGAAGGCCATGCCCGTGAGCTTCCTGTTCAGCTCTGGGATGACCTTGCCCACAGCTTTGGTGGCACCGGTGGATGCAGGGATGATGTTCTGGGCAGCCCCACGGCCAATGCGCCACAGCTTCCCAGAGGGGCCATCCAGTCTTCTGGGTGGCAGTGATGGCATGGACTGTGGTCATAAGTCCTTCCACAATGCCAAAGTTGTCATGGATGACCTTGGCCAGGGGGGGCTAAGCAGTTGGTGGTGCAGGAAGCATTGCTGATAATCTTGAGTGAATTGTCGTACTTCTCATGGTTCACACCCATCACAAACATGGGGGCATCAGCAGAAGGGACGGAAATGATGACCCTTTTGGCCCCACCCTTCAAGTGGGCCCCAGCCTTCTCCATGGTGGTGAAGACACCAGTGGACTCCACAAAATATTTGGCACCAGTCTCACCCTACTTGATGTTGGTGGGAACTCACTCCTGGAAGATGGTGATGGCCTTCCCGTTGATGACAAGATTCCCATTCTCAGCCTTGACTATACTGTTGAACTTGCCATAGGTAGAGTCATACTGGAACATGTAGACCATGTAGTTGAGGTCAATGAAGGGGTCATTTATGGCAAAATTTCAACTTTGCCAGACTGGAAGGCAGCCCTGGCAACCAGGCATCCAATTAGGCCAAATCCGTTCACTCCGACCTTCACCATCGTGTCTCAGGAACAAGGCTGGCACTGCATGTTAAGATGCGGCTGTCTCTGGAACAGGGAGAAGCAGAGAGCCACAATTGTATTTCTTAAGGTACTTGGTTATGTCAGCCCTGGGACACTGACATCAAGCAAGAGGAAATCTTAAGACATCGTCTCACTGACACTTAATTCACAGAGTCTGAGCAGAAAGAGGGATGTGCCTTCCCCAATAGCTGTGAGTTATTTTTAACAAGAACCCAAAGGAGCAGGCTGGAGTCTCCTGTGATAGCCAGAAACGTTAAACCTTAGTTCATGAATTAAATACAACTTATTGGTATATTTTGGTAGGTTTATATCACACTGCTCATGTCATATTATTTTTTCTTGCAATGCAAAGGATTGAACCGAGGGCCTTTCTCACGTTAGACAAACATTCTACCACTGAAGTACAATCTCCAGTCCCAGGACCACATTTTAACTAAATCAGTTTCCATGTTTGAAAAATTAGTAGATGTTAGTTAGTTAGTTTTCCATCCTTGTGATAAAATACTTGAGATAATCAACTTAAAAGGAAAAATGGTTTGTTCTGACCTATGGTTTTAGAGTCAACCATGTATGGTCGGTCTCATTATTCAGGAGCCTGTGGCAAGGTAGCATATCATAGCAGGGAGCATGTGGTGGAGCAAAGCTGCTCACTTCAGGGCGGCCAGGAAGAAAGGAAAGGAGAAAGAGGAGAAGGAGAGGAGGAGGAAGAGGAAAATGGAGGAGAAGAAGGAGGAAGAGATGAAGATGTTGAGGAAGAAGGAGGAGGAGGAAGAGAAAAGGAAGAGGAAGAGGAGGAAGAGGAAGAAGAAGAGGAAGAGGAAGAAGAAGAAGAAGAAGAAGAAGAAGAAGAAGAAGAAGAAGAA
>CABHPP010146413.1:34035-53286 GCA_902168425.1 Peromyscus attwateri | reverse complement strand
ATGTGAAATGATACAGAGTCCATTATTTTCTCCTTGTCTGGGTACTGACCACCAGTAGGTGCTAAATGTTTGAACTTTTAGAGAGTGCCTGCCCACAGCCTTTCATGCTCTCTACACACCTGCATCCCCAAATCTCCATCAGCCCCACAGCACCCACAGACGCAGCAAAGGTGTCCTGGCCTGAATTCCAGAGGGATGTGATTCAGCCCTGCCCAAACCTGCCTGGTTTTAAAATACAGTACTCTTTTCCTCTTGGATGCATTGAAAAACAGAAATCTTAAACATGAGGACTTTTTAAAATAGCAATAACAAACATAGAATCCCAGTATACCTAAGAAATGTCTGCAACAAGAATGTCTGTTAAGTTGTGGACCGCATGTGGCATGGTCTGTTGTTTATTTTTGCATGCTGTAGATCCAGCCCAGGGCTTTGCATAACCTGGAATGCTTATGACCCGTTACTGGTGAGTGACTTGGATGTCAATACTAACCATGTCCTCTTCTCTGGTGGAGTTTTGAATTATGTCTATAATCCTGTCTTCTAGATACATGATTTTAGACTAAATGGGTGTTAGGACCCAAGAACCTTCTCTGTAAGAACAAGTATCCATCCATGTGAGTGGGATGGTGTCATCCTGGGAAGGTTTGTGAAGGGAGACTTGGCCTGAGAGTTGGCCTTGGATTCCCATGGAGCTCCTGCTGCTGGCCTTGCCGTCATCTGAGCTGGCAGCTCTGCCACCTCCCTGGGTGTTGTGGGACTGGTGGAGATGTGGTGTGTCCGTCTGTCTGTCTGTCTATCTGTCTGTCCACTCGTGCACCTTGGGAATGGCAGTGTACTTTGGGGTTAAAGATAGTCTTCAGAAGTAAATTGTCTTCTTTGCATATTACACTTATATAACTTAAAATGATTTCTGTACAGAGAAAAAGAAATAATGCTTCTAATAGCCACATGTAGGCCTGTGTTTTTCCTCAAAGTGCCAGGGATTAGAAACCATCAGAACCAGAGTAGCTTTGGGAGCCCCTGGGGCTCACTGCATCTGCTCTTGGTCCCCAGTCCAAAGGTCAGGAACCACCCTTGAGGAAAATTTTCTGCCCTATTTCAGAGGCTCCCACCACATAGTAGCATGTTCTTCTTTTCTAAGGAAAGCTGCCGGCACACGTCAGTCCCAGGGTGCTCCCTCAGGCCCTTCTGGGAGACATGCCTGACTTCTCTTTGCTGTTCATTGAATCAGTCACAAACCATATTGTACAGATCCGTAAGTTCCTGGCTGAGCCATTTCCACGTTACTTTCTTTCAGGTCTTTTTTTTTTTTCTTCTGCAAGGTCTCTCTATGTAGTACGTGTTGGTCTTGAACTCTCATCCTCCCGAGTGCTGGGATTACAGGTGTGTGCCATAACACCTTGCTTTTGTGTAGCTCTTTAAGGAGTATAAAGCCAAGTTAGTTCTCCATTCAGGCTCCAGTCCAGGCTTAAAGGTGCATTGTTTCTAAAACTAGAGGCTAGACATGTTAACTACAGCCACAGTGTGGCAGGAGTGCTGTTCTGAGCACTTCCTGTCTGTCACCTGCACGTCACCTCTCACCGATGAGTAGCTGAGGGGTCACACCAGAGCCGTCTGCTTTGGACTTTGACATTCTGGCCACGGTCTATATTCCAGTCACTGTACTGTCTTACTTTGGGGGCAAAAAAAAAAAAAAATTGGGTTTTCCCCCTGCCTTTTTTTTTTTTTTTTTTTTTTTTTAAATCTTTACACACATGTAATCCTAAGCCTATGAAATCTAAGTGACTTTACAGGCCTTGTTTAAAGTACCTTTGTAAGTAGGCCTTGTTTTCTGCTTTAGTTTTAAAAACCATCGACCCTACATAGGAGTATTTTAGGCTTGCTAATTCATTTTATTATGTATATACACATTTATTTGTGTGGCTATGTGGCTATGAGTAGAGCACCCACAGCGGGGCAGAAGAGGGCACTGGTTCCCCTGGAGCTGGGGTTGCCAGCTGTTGTGAGCCACTCAGCATGGGAGCAGGGAGCTGAACTGGGCCCTCTGCAAGAGCAATAGGTGCTCCGAACTGCCCGCCGTCTCTCCAGCCCCGCTAACGCACAGCCGCCATCTTTTCTTTGACAGAAAGCTTGAAGATTGTGGTCCCCGTTTTCAGCCGCACGGAAACGAGATTCAGAAACTTGACTTGTGCCTCAAGAGGAGATGGGGAGGGGGGAGGCAGCAGGGAGCACTGGTTGGCGCTGTGAGATAGTATTTGTAGACCTGACTGTGTGGAGGCTGCCGTGTCTCTGTAGAACTAGCGGCCCCCGCATGTCCCCTTCTGTGCTCTGAGAGGAGCCTGCATAGGAGTCCGGGGGCAGCAGGTTTTCTGTTAGGTGGTTTGTTGAGGAAAGCCAGTCTCCAGCTAGACTGCCACGAGAGGGTGCCGCCTCCTGTGTCCACACACCAAGTGTGCTTCTCAGACGCCACATTCACCTTCTGTGACCTACTGCACTGGCGAATGCAGACTTGGTATGGGTGCTGGTTAGTGGTGGCAACTGTAGGTCCATACGACAGGCTTCCGGCTGAGGCTTAAAGATGAGGCCAGGGCTGAGTCTGGGCAGGCCGGAAACTGACCCTCCATCAAAAGCAGAACCAGTCCCTACCTCCGTTAACCTTTCCTGGAATTCTTCCTGTAGCCAACGAGAACAAGAGAAACTGTTCAGGCCTTCTCATTCCGTATGGTGAAGTCTCCTTGTCAAATCAAACCAGTCTGGAATGTTCTTTCTGTTTTCGTAGGTAAATAACCTATGATGTCAATTTTTCTTCTTTGTGTGTGTGAGTTGTGGGGTGGGAGGCTGTGGATCGAACCCAGGGCCTTGCATGTGCCCAGCACATGCTTTATCACTGAGCTACACCTCAGCCCCTGTAATGTAGTTTTATAACTCATTACAATTTTCTAAATCTCCAAGGCTAACTAAGGAGAATAGTGCTCAGTGGTAGTTTGTCTAGTACATGAGACCCTGGGTCCAATCAAGAGCATAAAAACAAAATCCCCAGATCGTCAACGTGGTTTGCAAGAGTTAATCCATCATTTTTCTATTCAAAAATAGCCATCTGAGAGCTTCTTTAATTTTAAGATAGAACCTTATGTATGTAGACCAGAGTAGCTTCAAACTTGCTATGTAGTTGAGGGTGACCTTGAACTTACGATCCTCCTGCCTCTCCAGAATGGTAGGATCACGGTCATGTACCACAGCACCTGCTTTATTGCAGTGCTGGGTGGGAACCCAGGACCTTGTGCATGTTGAGCTAGTACTGTGCCCGCTGAGGCACACCCCAGCCCTGAGGTTGTCTCCTGTGTGTAAGAGGCAAGCTCAGAGAAAGACCCGTGGTGTAGACGAGTGGGCTAGCTGGCCTGGGGAAATCCTACGTGCAGCTGCTGGGAATCCGGAGCTGTGCAGTTGAAGCTCAGAGAGAGCGTGTATGTGCTGCCGTGCTCTGCTGAACTACGACGATGCAGCGTGGCCTGGAGCGCGTGTTCTTTGAGTCACCGTGTGGGTCCCCACGGTAGGTGGCCAGGGCCTGTCTGAGCCAGCGGGTTTCAGCTGTCACCCACCGCTCTGGCTCTGGTCACTGCCTTCCGCAGGCCTGTCCCTCTGGCCTGGAACCTTCACTCTTCTTTGGTCCTGAGCTTTCAGTTAACCGTAGGTCCCTGAACCTTTGTGTGGGTGTCACCGTGGCAACGTGGGTGAGGGGGTCCTGATTCTACCACGGAGAAGGAAGCAGGAAGTTTTAGTCGAGAGGTAGCCCCAGCTTAAGGACTCTCTAGATCTGTGCATCTGGAGAATGTTTGGTTTCATTCAGGTTCGGAAGGTAATTTCCCGTGTTAGTAACTTGTCCTGTGTTTTTCTTCTGATCCACATGGTTAGAAAGATTGACACCTGAGAAAACTGAATGAAATTAGCTCTGATCGGTGTGGGTTTTGTTTGGTTTTTTGCTCTTTCATAAATGACTATGAAATGTGAGATTTTTCTGTTAGAATTTATCCTGCCTTTTCTGCACTTTCACATCTGTTTCCGGTGATATGTGTGGTATTAAATTAGTTTAGACTTTCTGGCTTTGTAAAACTTGTTTTCTTGGCTGAAGAAATCCCCATGTGACCTGTGGGATTTTGAGGACTTTTCCTTTTTAGGGCAACTTTCCTTGAAAAGTTGTTGCCACTCCCTCCTCCACACTCTTCCTCACAGAGATGCGCTTACCCATATCCTCCTCCACTCTCTTCCTCACAGGGATGCTCTTACCCATATTCCAAACAGACTCCTGTCTATACCTCTGCTGTTTTGTTTAGGAAGGTCAAACTCTGAACTTTGGACTATTGGAAAAGACCAAATACTTGAGTGGCCTTAGCACTTCAAGAAATTATACGTTTGTAAAACGTATATAGTCAACGGAAAATGCTTGCATTAGAGTTTAACTGTCTTAAATTTGAGTGAGATCTTTTTATAATTATCATCTGGGAAGCTGTGAGTGTGAGAAATGGCGTCAGTTGGTGGCTGTTGTTGGTGAGAAAGCCCCCTCCTTAAAGGTTTTGGTCAGAGGCAAGTCTGCCCACTCCTACTGCTGCCCCAGCCTGTGGGGAGTTCCTGGAACCTACCTTAGGTCAGTTTCCTGGACAACATTATGATACGCTGGTGTGCAATGCAATGTCTATGGCTTTGAGTTGTTCGTTAAATAATAAATGTTCCTCTTTATGCCGTTTCCCAGATGTGGTGGGAGCAGAGGAGAGGGGCAAGCTCCTAGCCACCCACACAGCAGCGCCACTGTCCAAAAGTGCATCTCCACGCAGTTCTTACCCATCAGTGGAGAACACAGGTGGGGCTGTAGCCGGCCCACACCCTGGTGGCAGCCTGCCACTCACAGATGAAGGGCTTCCGAAGCGTTTGTCAAGAAAGACTTTGGTAGAGTTTCCTCAGAAAGTTCCGACTCCACCCCGAGTACAGGGTTCTGACTCAGAGGCTCGGCGGCATGTGCAGAAGGGGACAAATGATTCATCCTCATCCTCATCTTCCTCCTCCAACTCCTCAGATTCAGACTCTGATGGGGAGGGACATGACTCCAACATTGATCCCCAAGTGGCCAGCAAAGGCAAGGCAGGGTTTTTCAAACCAGAGGCCTCCCGTCCCTTCCAGAACGGAGTCCCCAAAATCACAGTACCTGCAAAAGAGAAAGCCAAGGTGCAAAAGCCACGCACAGATGTCGCCTACCCAGAGAAGTCCCTGCAGCCAAAGAAGAAAGGGACTGTCACCAAGCCTGTAGGGGACAGCAAAGAAACCAAATCCAAGCCCATGGCATCCAGATCACAGGCCAGTGAGCTTTTGGAGCAAACTGTGAAGGAAGAACACCCGCAGGAGAAACTGAGGCCAAGTAAGACAAGGAAGGAAAGCCCAAAGCCATTTGAAGCTGAAAGAATCTTACCCGACCGTACAAAGGCCAGGTCATCTGCACGGCTTGCTGGTGGCCCAGTGCCCACAACGAGAACACAAGAGGCCAGTGCAGAAGAACAGCTGCCAGCAGCCGCGCCCAGGGCCGGAGCCAGACATCTGGAACCAAAAGGGCCAGAGCCTGAGTGGAAGGCAGCTTCTCCCCAGGTCCTGGTCGGAAAAGAAAGCCCGGAGAAGCAGGTGCCCGAAGGCTGCCCAACAGCCAAGGAGGAGACCTTGGAAGATCGGAAACCAGTGAGCTATTCGAAGACAGTTCCTGTTCAGAAGAAAGATACCTTGGAAGAGAGAGCAGGACCGCAGCTGGAGAGGAGGTTCCAGGAGGCAGTCGGTGAAGCCCCGCCCACTGATGCAGGCCCACCCCAGGAAGCCCCAGACGACACACAGGGTACTCCTTGCCTTGGTTCAGACTCTCCTTGTCCTTTAGGGTGTATAAATTCTAAAGAACCCCCTTGCATTTCTGTGTGTTTAGAAAGGAATCTTAATTTTATTTATTTTTTTGACAGAGTCCCTTGTAGCTCAGGGTGATTTCAGACTTGCTAGGTAGCTGACACTGACATTGCACTCCTGATCCTCCTGCCTCCGATTCCGAGGTGCTAGGTTCAGGTGTGCACCGCTTGGCCTTGTTTAACTATTTCTTAGACAGTGTAAATTTTGGAAACCGGTAATTCAGCATCACCACACTTAGCCATGGAGGGTGTGCAAGCACACAGTTCATGAACTTGCCCAGCATCCTGCTAGGTGGAAGTCAGAGTCTCCTGTGGAGCATGCATGGGTCAGGAGCAGCAGTCACTTGTCGGTGATAGCCCTCAGGTGGACTGAACGAGAGAGGTGCCTTAGCAACTTGGTGCGTAGTGAATTGAAGCAAGTGTTACCTGGTAGGCAGCCAGGGACTGCATCCATGATCGTTCCACAGCTGCAACACAATGGGCTGTTTAATCTTCTACAGTGAGTTTCTAATGAGGAACTTTTCAAGGGGGACTGGCCTCCTGACGTACTGCGTGGTCTCGCGCATGTGTAACATCCCCTGGGCAGATCCCTGGGAAACAGGAGTTCTTTGATTTTTAGAGTCTGCAGTTCTGGAGAGTTTCTTACGACGCAGCATCGCTAACAAGGCCTTCTTCCTGTACCTGCGTGCCGTGCTGTGCCGTGCTGTGCCAGGCCAAGCCGAGCCGAGCCGAGCCCACCCTTGCCTAACCTGCATCACCTGGCGTGCTAACTGTCACTCTTCCGGGATGTTGACAGCATTTATGTTTTCCTCCTCTTCCGTTTCCCTTCTTCCACTGATCCGCCAGGGACCGGTGCGTGCCGGATGTCCTAAGACCTCAGGACCTGCCTTTCTGACGCTTGCAATTTTCAGATTTGATCTCAACTGGAAAGGAGCGCCTCAGACCCAGGATGAAAATACAGGACTGGGGGTTTCTAGGTTGTTTCTGGGGGAAACAACAACTCCTCACGGGGCTGCCGACGTAGCTTAGTGTGGGGGCTTAGCCGGTGAGTAAGGGCTTTTGCTCAGTTTCCCACACTGCACAAACAAACTTGCTCCCCCACCACCCAAACCCCTTTGTCTGATGGCTAAGGCTCACAAAGTGGTCCTTCTCCGAAGCTCCTTGCTTACAGGTGAGCTGCTTTTGACAGAGTTTATAATCCGCCAGCTCCATCTGTTGTCGCCTCCTCTGTAATAACTACGTCATCCATGGCTTTGAAGGCATGCCTTCACCACACTGGAGATCTAGAGCTTGCAGAGGCAGAGAAGAGGCCAGCTCTATAACATAGCCTTTTCCTTTCTTTTTATACAATTAAATGATGAGAATCCGCGTTGGGATTTGGAATAGAGAAATGTGTTTAACTTGCTGGGGTGTTTGTTTCTTGTGCCGTGTGAGGAGAAACTGAGACAGCTCTGCTGCCCTGATTTCCAGAGAGTCAGGAAGTCTGAGCCCGGACCTTGCCCTGGGGCCCTCGCTAGCTTTGTCTCGTCTTCTGTTTGTTGCATTCATGTTGCAGAAGAGCTGTTTCCTTTTGCTTCAGTCCCACACTTCGATTTTAAGTTTATCAAGTGTTCAGGTACATGGATTTAATTTTTCCCATTGAAGATAAAAGGCCAAATGTGTTTGTTTGTTTCTGTCTATGAATCCATGAAGATAGCAACAATTTCCCCCAAAAAGTAAGAACGTCAAAACTGCACCCTCCTCCCTGGTCCCCCTGTTCCTTTTATCATTGATGTCACGCTCAGATTTTTCTCAGATCCGTGATGACGATTTCCATCACAAACAGATGTGATGTGATGAAATCATGCGAAGGGACATGATTCCTCTCCTGTGTGTTTCTACATGACCTGGAAGTCCGTCCATAATTCCAGGTCCTGCCAAACTCGTAGAGCCCAGGGCCTAGAGATGCAGAAGTAAGGTGAGGTACTGCTATCTAGATCAGAAACGAAACAACCTTGTCCCCTCTCTTAGGTGTTTGGACACTGCCATTTTATTATTAAAAACAAAGCAGAGCATCGTCCTGTCTCCCGGCAGGCCTGTGATGTAATCTCAGGGAAGGTTTCCGTGGCAGGGCTAGAGTTGAGTCTCTTAGGATGACAGCGTTGCCTCCGTGTACTTTGTGATTACCGTAACTGGTAAGGCGATAAATTTCAGCATACATTTTCAGGTTATTCCTCTATTGATTTTGAAGACAAGGGGGACCTCAAGGTCTCCTCTCTTCTAGTTAGACTGCTCACACGTCATACTGGAGTTGTGGAGACTTCTGCTTCCTGAGTGCTCAGATGGACGGATATCTGACAGTTCTGTCACTTTCCTCTACAGAGCCCACTCTGGTCCCTGAGTCGCCTAACACCGCCACCTACAAGAACCTACAGCATCATGACTACAACTCATACACCTTCCTAGACCTGAACATGGACCTCTCCAAGTTCAGAATGCCTCAACCCTCTTCAGGACGAGAGTCACCTCGGCACTGAGCTCAGCCCACAGGAGCCCCATGCCGGTCCCATGAATTCTTGCCTGCGAGAATAAAAATCAGAGTCACAAAGCTCAGTGTGTCGTTATTATCCCTCACAGCTTCCAGAGAATGAATTAGTCACACCCTGATTATTTGCGTAGAGTCTATACCATCCAGTGGCATCCTCCAGGGGCCACAGTGAAATGTTCACAGTTCTTCCAGGTTAGAATCTGCAGCTCCTTGAGACGATAAACTGCATCATCCCTAACAAGCCCTGAGGGACATCGTCTGTTAGGAAGGCTGTGTATGACATCCCTCTTGAATTGTAAGTCTACAGCCAGCCAGAGGGATCCATAAAACGGGAGAAGCAAAGTGCCTTCAGGCCCACTCAGCCTCCTCGCACTGGTGGGCAGTGGGTGTCGGTAAAATGTGGTGGTGACTTCTAGATCTGAGCCGCAGCCTGGATAAACTGGGGGTAGGAGTTAAACTGATTGTAATTACTGCATTACCAAAAAAAGAAAAAAATTGTATGAGAGAGAATAGAAGTGGGATAGGAATTACACTAATTGTAACTACTACATTACAAAAAATTAAGTACGGGAGAGCAAGGAAAGAGATACCATGATAAATGAAGACACCGTGGAAATAGGGAGAAGCAGAGTGCTAGGGAGGTTCCCAGGAATCCACAAGGATGACTCCGCCATAAACTACTGGCAATGGTCAAGAGGGTGCCTGAGCTGGCCTACTCTGGTGGTCAGATGGCTGAATACCCTAACTGTCATCACAGAACCCTCATCCAGTGACTGATGATGGAAGCAGATGCAGAGATCCATAGCCCGGTCCCAGGCCGAGCTCCAGGAGTCCAATCGATGAGAGAGAGGAGGGATTCTATGAGCAAGGGATATCGAGACCATGACTGGAAAAAGTACAGAGACAACTAGCCAAACTAGTGGAAACGCGTGAACTGTGGACCAATAACTGAGGAGCCCCCATGGTACTGGACTAGTCCCCCTGGATAAGTGAGACAGTTGTTTAGCTTGAACTGTTTAGGGGGGCCCCAGGCAGTGGGATCAGGACCTGTCTCTAGTGCATGAGCTGGCTTTTTGGAACCTAGGGCCTATGCTGAGACACTGCATAGCCTTGATGCAGGGAGGAGGGGCTTGGACCTGCCTCAACTGAATGTACCAGGCTCTGCTGACTCCCCATGTGAGACCTTGCCTTGGAGGACGTGGAAATGGGGGGTGTGTTAGGGGGGAAGGTTGGGAGGAGGGAGGAGGGAGGACAGGGGAATCTGTGGTTAGTATGTAAAATGAATAGAAAATCTCTTAATTAAAAAAAAATCCATACCCAAAAAATTAAGTACACACACATACACACACACACACACACACACACACACACACATACACACACAGTAGAAAAGGGCTAGGAGTTACACTGATTCTAACTGCTATGTTACAAAAAAGTTAGTGTACATTTAGAGAGAGAGTGTGTCCAGACTGGCCTCCAGCTCGACCCTCCTACATAGAGGACGAGTTGTATGCCCTCCAGGACAGCAGAGCCCCTGGTGGCCACAGCAGACTGAGCAATGTAGTGGTTCAGAGGTCCAGTTAGCTGAGGCACCCCATCACTCGGGGACAGTCAGTGCTGCTGTGAATGTCACGGTTCTCAGCACTAGGCACAGTAGGGGGGACAGGAGATTGACTACAGTGACAGCCAAGCTCAGCTCTTGTCCCTCGCTAGAGGCCACAGGTGGGACCTCAGGTGACAAGTGGAGTCTGCCCAGGTGTTATCTTGGGTTTTCTTTGCCTGCCTTTCACAGGCTTGCTGGGGGCCCACGCTGGGGTTTATTCATTTGAGTCTTGGCCTCCAATTAACCTGTAGCACATCAGGTTCAGGGCAAGTCACTGGCTTCCACGTTCCTGCATTCACACTTCTCAGAATTAGTTCAAGTGGAAAACTCACCTGATGAGACTATGATCCTCTGTTGGTTTTGTGACCAGCACGAGGCTTGGCAACTCAGCCAGGGTCTTCTAATCACTTTGTGAAACTTAGTCTTTCAGTCTTCTTATTTTATTTTATTTTATTTATTTATTTATTTATTTATTTTTGGTTTTTCGAGACAGGGTTGGTTTCTCTGTGTAGCTTTGCGCCTTTCCTGGAACTCGCTTTGGAGACCAGGCTGGTCTAGAACTCACAGAGATCCGCCTGCCTCTGCCTCCCGAGTGCTGGGATTAAAGGCGTGAGCCACCACTGCCCGGCAGTCTTTCAGTCTTATACATTTATATAATGTACTTTGATCACACCCCTCCATTACCCATGCTAGTCCCCCTCTCCCTCCCACTGAACCTCTTCTCAACAAGTCCCCCCTACTTGGATGTCTTTGTATGCGTGGCCCACTTCATTTAACTAGGGTTGCTTATGTGAGTGTGGGTAGAGATTCCTCCCTGGAGCAGGGCTGTCTTGTTAGAGTTTCTGTTGCAGTGATAAAACTCCATAACTAGAAGCAACCTAGGGAGGAAAGGGTCTGTTTCATCTTACAGCTTAACAGTCCATCACTGAGGGAGGCTGGAGACAGAAAGTTAAACAAAGCAGAGGCCACTGGAGAACAATTTCCTGGTTTGCTTGCCATGGCTTTCTCAGCTTGTGTTCTTTTTTAAAATTATTTATTTTAATTTTACTTGCATTGGTATTTTGCCTGCATGTATGTCTGTGTGAGGGTGTCAGATCTTGGCATTACAGACAGTTGTGAGCTGCCATATGGGTGCTGGGAATTGAACCCGGGACCATCTGGAAGAACAGTCAGTGCTCTTAACCACTGAGCCATCTCTCCAGCCCCAGCTTGTGTTCTTATATAATCCAGGACCACCTGTCCAGGGGTTGCATGGCCCACAGTGAGCTTGGTTCTCCATCAACCCTTAGTGAAGACAATGCCTTACAGTCTTGCCTACAGGCAATCTGATGAGGTAGTTTTTTCAACTGAGGTTCCTTCTTCCCAGGTTTGACCTTATCTAGGTTTGTGTCCAGCTAACCAAAAGCAACAAGCACAGGGTCAACTTACAAGTGACTGAGGAATACGGCCACCTGCCAACCATTGACTGCTGGCCGCTTCCCAGGGAGGAATGGGCCTCAGGAGCCCCTCCTCCATCCATGATCCACGGTGATTGGCTCAGTCTAGTGTAAGTATCCTCTACCGCTGACGCTGACGTTTCACAGCCCTCCTCCTCATCTTCTGGCTCTCGCATCCTTTCCACCCCCTTGTTCCAAGATGTTCTCTGAGCTTTGGATGGGATGGGATGGATATAGATGTCCCATTTAGAATTGAGAACAGTCACATTTTTTTCTCAGCACTTTAAACGGCTATGAGTCTGCATTAACCGTCCCCCCCTGTAAAGAGAATCAAGACTGAGTAGAATGATTGTGACTGCAATCTCACCTGTCATCTTGGGTCTCCTAATCACATTTCTTCTTAAACTACTTAAACACTGTACCAAAAGCAATAGAAACGGAAAACAGTAAGTATTTCTAGAATTCGCCATACTAGCTACATCTCCCTGGATGGAGATGGTGTGAGGCAGACGTACCCATCTTTAATGTTCAGACTTTTGGCTTTAGTTTAACAGCCTCTCAAACCCAGGTCCATGTATGTGACAATGTATTGAGGAATGTGAAACCTTGGATGAAAAGGATTATATAAATTACATTTGTGTGTGTGTGTGTGTGTGTGTGTGTGTGTGCATGTGCACGTCACAACACACGTGGAGGTCAGAAGACACCCTGCAGGAGTTGATTTTCTCCTTCCACTATGTGGGTCCAGGGGACAGAACTCGGGTCACCAGGCTTAGCAGCTCCTACCCTCTGAGCCGTCTCTCTGGCCCTGAGAATAGGTACATTTTGATCTGAACAGGAAGCATGAGGCTTGAACCGTTCTCGCTTTGGAGCTGGTCCCTCTGGGCCATCTCTGCCTCCTTGGCAGCTGGCTCACTGCCCATTGAAAGGGCTCAGAGACAATGACAGGCAGCCCCAGGCATGGGCACAGCTGGTGCATCCTGGGTACTCCATCTGGTAGCGATGATGCAGTGGTTACCCTCTGAGTCAGTTTTGGGGGGTATCTGTTGTTTTCCCCTGCTCTAAGGACTGCTGCCAGGGCATCTGTGTGGCTCGAACTTGCCTGTGCTTTGAGTCACTACATTAGGATGGCTTGGGTCCAGATTCTGACCCAAGTCACGTACTATGAACTTTGGTTCTGCTTTCCTTTGGCTGAATTTTTAAACAGTTTGACATGTATGACTGTGGTTCCTATTTTCCTGTCACCTGTACCCTGGCATCTTTTCTAGATGTTTCTCTTCATACCTGGTGCAGATGCCCATGGACAGGAGCAGGTTGTATACAAAGTCACCCCCACCCTTAAAGATAGCAGGAGCCTGCCCTGCTGTGTTCATTGTAGAATCACCATAAACACCCACTCCTCGCTTGAGTAGCTTGTGTTCTGCTGGCCTCTTACTGGCCTCAAAGCCAAAAGCACACCCAGATCCCCTCAGCAGAGTCTGGCTTGCACACAAGAAACAAGCCAAGGTTCAGAAGGTGTGTGTGCTCAGTGCCCCCGAGGTTACCACTCGGCAAGGATGTGGAGTGTGCACACTTAGCTTCTGTTAAGGCAGGACAGCAGATGCTCGACCACCCTGGCAGGAAACGCAGTAGGCTTGGCAGGCCTCAGATGTTCTCAGTTCTGGCCTTTTCTTCCCATAGCCCTCTAAAGTACAAGGCCAGCTTTAGCGGTAGCACCACCCTTGTGTACTGAGAAGGAACAGTGCGCAAGACTGCTGGGGGATGCCTTTCTGTATGCTGTGAATAAGTGTTGTTCCCATTGGTTAATAAATGGACTGCTTTGGGCTATGGCAAGGCAGCTTATAGGCAGGTGGGAAACCCAGGACAAGCACGGGCAAATGAGAGGTGCAGGCAGAGGAGAGATGCCAGCACCGCCAAGAGAAGCAAGATGTGAAAGTACGGGTAAGCCACGGCCACACGGCAACTTACAGATTGATAGAAATGGGTCAAGTTATAAGAGCTAGCTAGAGAGAAGCCTGAGCCATTAGGCCACACAATTTGTAAGTAATATAAGCCTCTGTGTGTTTACTTGGGCCTGAGTGGCTGTGGGACCAGGCAGAACACAGTAAAACTTCTCACTACACAAGACCTTGTCTGTGAGGCCATGGTTTGCCAGTCCCAGGAATCAAGGTGTCACCATGGTTTCTTCAGCAAAAGGTTGATCAGAGTGAAGCTGAAACAGGTAGGGTGCTTTAAGTGCTCGGCACCTTCACCCCAACCCTCCTTTCACTCTCCTCTCACCTCTGTTCCAGAAGGGCCGGGAAAGGCTATGATGTAAAAGGTTCACAACAGCTATCAAGAGTGATTGTCACCTCGGAGACCTGGAAGAAGCCTTATTATTGCTACTTTTTATCTTAGCCTACAGCACTTGGTATGGGCATGTTCAGGGTGGTATGGTCATGAACCAAAGAGCTTTATTTTAAATGCCTCTTGGCTGTTAGTACTGTGACCCTGCATCCAAATAAAGATACTGCACCTTCTCTGAGTTTACAGGTAGGAAAAAGAAGCACATGGGGAACCCTTGCAAGGGACCTGCAGGATGGTAATGAGTAGATGAAATGCTACAAGCCACAAAAATATACAAAGTAGGATTTCAGCTGATTATGACAAAGCTAATACCTGGAGGAAGCCAAGGGCCTTCCAGAGGCCAAGCTGAGGCTCAAGGAGCCGTGGTGATATTTGGCTTTTGATTATCAGCCGTTTCCTGCTGTGAGTTTCTTGGGTGCTGTTGTAGCTTTTCCATCATTTATTGGGCACCGTTTCCCCTCTACTAAAGGAATATTTAGATAACCTTGTGCACTGACAGCTATGCTCAGCCAGAACCCCAGTTCAAGCCTCCCTGTAATTATCATCATTGGCAGCATCCGGCCAGGTCCATCCCCAGACAGAGGAAAGTACCTTATCCGAGATACCTCTGTACTCTCTAAGAACAGACTTAAGTGTCCAGACTACCCATTTTAGAAGGCCTAGTGTATATGCCAATTAAGCTTAACTACCTCCTATCCCAAATCTTACCTCTAGTACCAGATCTCCCTTTAACTATCACCAGAGGCATCTAGCTGTACACAGGTTGCCTAGCAACCGAGCATACCTTCCCCCACCCTGCAGAAAAATGGCAGATAACTTGAACAGATAGGAGCCACAGGAAAAAAGAAGGCAGTTTTATTTTCTCCCATTGACCTAGCAACTTATAGATTCTTAACATTTTCTACCAATCACGTTTAAGATTATAGTTGAGCACATAAGATCCCTCTTCTTAGATATTACCTGAATTTAGCCTTTAGTTAATTCATTTCCCCATTAGTCATTTCTCTTTTGGGTTGCAAATGATAATTAACAGTTATCGCCCCTCTATGTGATTCTTATCACCCCTCCACTTGACCCTGGAAGCCTGGCTTTGCACTGCCAAGGGAGTACTGCTTGTAAGTGTATATATACCGGGACTCCCAGGGCACGGGGAGACGGAGAAGAGAAAAGAGAATGGAAGAACTAGATGGGTAAGAACTTGAGAAGAACAAACTGAGATGGGGAAGAACTAGATTGAAGGGCTAGAAGAGAGGACTAGAGGAACGAGATGGAAGATGAGGAAAAGCCAGATGGGGAAGAACAAGATGAGGAAGAACAAGATGAGAGAGAAGAGATGGGAGAGGAGCTGATATGGGAAAGAACTAGATGGACGAGAACCTAAATGGGGCAGAACTAAGATGAAGGAATTAAGATAGAACTTAGAAGGGACAGCAGATAAATATAGAGAGAAATCGGGCAAGAAAGGAGCTAAAAATGAGAACAGAATAGAAGCTTGTAGAGAGAGAACTGACACAGAATAATAAAGTATATGGACTAAGGAGTTTCGTGTACATAGATTCATTTCTTTTCATCAAAGATTAATTATCAGCTGGTTGTAGATTCTTCCCGGACCCTGGGAGGGGACTATCGAGGGGCTGGACCCCCTTAGTCCTCGATAATGAAAGAGGCAGGCTGTGGGAAAGAGACGAAGCCCGCCATGAGATTGATGGTAGGAGCCCTGGAAAGGGGGTCCTCAAGACCTTAGTGTGTGTCCAGGCATAGGCAATGAGCTAGCTCTGGAACTGCCAGAAGCTATGGTCACAGTTTGAGGCAAGACCAAACTGTGAGGGCTGAGCCTCTGGAAGAATTCTGCTCCTGTGTTTTATTAAAAAAAAAAAAAAATGAAAAAACCTCTATGGTTGAAATTCTCACTCCCCGACCCCCAACTGTGGTGGTAGGCAGGACAGTGGCAGAGACAGAGGGATGGAAAGGGTTGGTGAGGGCAGGTGGGGTGTGTGACTCTGTCCCCATTTTCACAGTAAGAGACCTTTAAAGCTCCTACTAATCACATGCGGAATGGAATAGAAAAGAAAGCTTGAGCCAGCGAGGATCAGGACACCGCCTGCTCAAGCAGTGGGTGGCAAAGGGCCAGCTTAGTCTGGCAGCCAGGGGACTTGGAGCTGATGACAATCGTAGTTCAGCCATCATCTTAAAGGCCAGTCCAGGCCATGGCCTTTCCAGCCTCATACCCATGGTGACATGGGGGGGCCAGTCCCTTCCACATGTTGTCTGATAGGCACCCCAACCCTGCTGCCCATCAGGATGAGAGTTCTGCATCATCAGCCCTGAGGGCAAGCTGCTTGGCTCATAGCTGTGGTCTTGGACCATCACTCTATACATTCTTCAAATGATGGTGTATGGCCTGGCCTGTGGCTGCAGCAGGTTTTCTGTGACATGCCTCTCCACAATGGTCTTCATTTTTTTCCCCACCTAGACATGTGGCCATCAGTGACATCAGTGTGTCCACCTTTCTTCTCTACCACTGTCTCACTGTCTCTGTGTAGGGTGTGTATCAGTTACAGGGAAAAAACTGGGTCAGCCCCGAGCTCCCTCACAGACAGAATGTGGACTAAACAATCATGGAAGTCAGACCAATGGGGCTGCTCAAAACGCTGATGGTGAGAATGAGGTAACCCAAAGACCCAGAGGAGAAGGAGGGCTGGATGGTAGTTCAGAGCATTGCCCACCTCCCAGAGAAGAAGGAGAGCAGGACGGCAGTTCAGAGCATCACCTACCTTCCAGAACAAGTAGTCATCACTGTCACAACTGGGTACCCAGCATTAAAGGAAATGAGATCAACAGAAGCTGATGGACGAGGGTCGGTAAGACGGCTCAGTGAATACAAGCACTTGCTGCTAAGCCTGATGGCTTGAGTTCAAGCCCCAGGGCCCACATAGTAGTAGGAAAGAACCAATCCCGCAAACTGTCCTCTCACTTCCATCCATCTGCCAAGGCATGGGCATATCCACAGACATACATACACAGCCATGCACATGCACATTAAATAAATGTAATAAAAATGAAGGTGGAGAGCAATCGAGGAAAACACCCTTCACACATGTGTGCACACCTACACTAACAAGTACATACACTAGCCACACCCACAACCACCACCAGAACCCAGAAGCAGGTGGCACAGGGAGAAGACAGAGCCTTTTGGAGGCTCAGGCCATGACAGTTCCTACAAGGGAAGCCCCAGAGATCTTCCTTCCCTGCTGCTGTATGAAGATGCAGGCAGCAGGGACTGGAGAGATGGCTCAGGGGTTAGGAACACTGGCTGTTCTTCTAGAGGACCTGGGTTCAATTCCCAGCACCCACATGGCAGCTCACAACTGTCTGTAATTCCAGTTCCAAGAGATCTGACACCCTCACACCAGTGTACATAAAATAAAAGTTAAATAAATTATTAAAAAAACAAAAAAGAAGAAGATGCAGGCAGCAGGCAGCAGGCACCATACAATCCAGTAATAGGTCACTTTGAAATGTCGCCAAATACCACTGGATACCTAAGTGGCATATGCTTCACTGGGACATGAATTTGGAGGGAAGTTCACCTCTCCTGAAAAGGGTCACATCACACCTCCCCAAACCCCACAGCTCTGTCTCAAGCACTAGATCCAACACCTAGGCTTGACAACAACCAAGATGTCCCCACTGACCTCTGAGCTGATCATCAAAGCTTCTTCCTCACAAGCAGCACTGTGCGGTATGAACACTCATGTGCCCAGTGTGAGCACGCACATATCCAGTGGGAGCACTCACGTAACCCAGTGGTAGCACTCATGTGTCTTGTGTGAGCACTCATGTGCCCAGTGGGAGCATTCATGTGTCCTGTGTGAGCACTCATGTGCCCAGTGGGAGCACTCACATAACCCAGGGGAAGCACTCACATAACCCAGTGGGAACACTCATGTGTCCTGTGTGAGCACTTATGTGTCCTGTGTAAACATTCACATGTCTGCCAGGATCCCCCCACCTCCACTCCAATGCACTGGTCACACTCATCTCAGAGAGCCTCCTGACTTTAGTCAGGCTTGACGTCCTGAGGGCTTGACTTGGCAGAGCTACCAGCCACATCCAAGGTCCAGGTTGCTCTCTTCCTCGCCCCTTGTTAGGCACTGTGAACAAAAGGAAGTTAGCTTCTGTGCCCTTGGTCAGTCATGTGGCCCAGGAACGCAGGCCTGCATCATCTCCTTATTTTAGCTTTACAAAACAATCAGGGGAATGGCCCTCGCCATACTAAATCTGCCGCCTCCCTGGTCTTGGAATAAGGCTGTTGTTTACAAGCCACCCCACTAATGGTGTTTCGTTGCGGCAGCCCATACGGGCCGACAAAGACAACTCCGCTTCCCTTGGCAGGTTCCCAGCCAGCAGCTGCTCCCACACAGCCAAGGGGAGCATGACTGAGCTGCAGTGGAAAGATCACTCCCATTGTGTATGCTGGAAATGTCTTCTGCACATCGGGCAGCTCGACTGTGCCCTGCACCTCCCCCACCGGCCTCTCACAAGTCCACCTCTGGCTGGTCCAACAGCATCAACAATGTCAAGTGCATTGTTTACTTGGAAAGACTCGGCCCTTGCCCCTCTACATCCAGCTGGTGCATGTGGGGATGTGTGACATGGTTGACGGGACAGTGACAGGAAAGGCTGTATGAAATGAGCACGTTCCTCTAGCTTATTAGCCCCTTCCCCCTCGCCTCTTCCTCCCCTCCCCTCCCCTTCCCTCCCCTCGCCTCCCCTCCCATTAGTCCCTGGGTCTCTTAGTTTTGATTCCACTTTCATGTCATCTGTGCATACATGGTTTTATTAATCTGTATAAAATCTAGGATCCACAAATGAGGGAAAACATGGGATTTTTGTTTTTCCGAGAAGACTTATTCACTTACTACAGTTATCTCTGGTTGTGTGAAGATGGCCCCATGTAACCCAATATAATAAAATAAGATATAATAAAAAAAAAAATGAAGAATGTATGTTGTTATTTGTTTTTTTGGCTCTTTGCGGGGGCCCACCACCCAGCTCCTAAATAAATCATGCAGGGGGCTTATTATTACTTATAAATGCCCGGCCTTAGCTTGGCTTAGTTTCTAGCCAGGTTTTCTTTGCTTTAGATTATCCCATCTACCTTTTGCCTCTGGCCTTTTCCTTTTCTATTCCTGTATGCCTTTCTTTGTTTCTTACTCCGTGGTTTGCTGTGTAGCTGGGTGGCTGACCCCTGGAGTCCTCCTCCTTCTCTGGCTCCTCTCTTCTTTTTCCTCCCAGATTTCTTCCTCTATTTCTTCTCTCTGCCTGCCAGCCCCGCCTATCCTTTCTCCTGCCTCGCCACTGGCCGTTCAGTTCTTTATTAGGACCATCAGGTGTTTTAGACAG
>CABHPP010146413.1:8424-29035 GCA_902168425.1 Peromyscus attwateri | reverse complement strand
TTTTTTTTTTTTTTAACTTCAATTTTTTTTTAAAGATTTATTTATTATGTACACAGTGTTCTGCCCGCATGTATGCTTGCAGGCCAGAAGAGGGCACCAGATTTCATTACAGATGGTTGTGAGCCACCATGTGGTTGCTGGGAATTGAACTCAGGACCTTTGGAAGAACAGCCAGTGCTCTTAACCTCTGAGCCATCTCTCCAGCCCTATTCTTAAACATGTATGTAAGACCAGGAAAACATGGCCACAAATACTCACCATGTTCTTGGTGAAAGGCTTCATCATGCTTAAGTCCCATCTTTGTTGTGTGCCCTAGAGAGTGCCGCATCCATGGATGAGCACCCAGGTAAGCTAGGCTAGGGTGCTTGTGAAAAGGCAGTTGGCTAGGGCAGTCACTGACCACGGCACCTGAGCTTTCACTTCCTCCAAACTCCTTCTGTGGCGGGGTACATACCCTAAAGGCAGGTATCAGAATCCTGAACTTTACAGAACCAGCAGTGTTGGGAGATGGGGCCTGGTAGGAGGGTCTTGGGTTAGCACAGAGAGCTAGCTCCAGGAATAGATTGATCTCTTTCTCCTGGGAATAGAGTTCAGCCCCCCTTTCTCTTTCTCATGAACCTTTTCCTCTTATATATATATACATCACCAGTCTTGGGCGTGTTGCTATAGCAACAACAAACAGACTAGCCTGGCCCAGGCAGGTGAGTGGGGCAGCAGGGACTCTGCCTTTCAAGGACGGCTGTCCTAGAGAATAATGTTGTATAGGACTATCCTCTGAGCCAAACAGCCGCCATCTTCATGAGTTCAGCTGTGTCTGTTTGCAAAAGATCATCACAGCTAGGCATGTTGACCTTCCCTAATAGAAGAAGGGAGCAATCAGAGTCACGGGACCCTCACCTGAGTGTCCAGCCACTCCAACCAACCAGTTGTATGTAATTCTGCCCTAATTGCATGTGGCTTCCAGTGTTTCAGGGAGGAACAAGAGTATAGAGATCCAGAAGGAGGAGGAGGAGGAGGAGGAGGAGGAGGAGGAGGAGGAGGAATTCCGTCTATGTAGCCATGGGAGATTTGTCATCCATGACCTTCCAGTGTGGCTAGTTCAAGGTCACCCAGCCTCCTGCCCATACCCCTCACCGGTGGTCTGTAATTAAGCCTAATAAACTCATTGGTTCCTGAGGCTGAACTTTGTTGGAATCAAACTCAGGTTTGTCGCTGAGACCCGATGAGGAAGGGGTAGACATTTTCTTCCCCCAAAGAAGAAAATTCTCTAAACAAGAACACAGGACACCTGCTGCTGGCAAAACTTAACATCCTGATTCTAGAGCAGAAACGAGAAGCTGGGTGCATTCCTCAGCTGCTGTGCGTGGAGGGCACAGAAATGGGCCCTGGAAAGTGAACCTCTGGAGTGCCGATTGGGAATGTTCCCAAGCCAGGCATGGTGGTGCAAACCTGTGATCCCAGGATTCAGAAGACTGGGGAAGGAGGATTGGGAGATCCAGGCAAACCTGGGCTACACAGCAAGAGCCCGTCTCAAACAAAACAAAACAAAACAAAACAAAACTCTGTATCAGGCCAGGTGAGGTGGAAGGCAGAGGCAAGCTGATCCACTATGAGTTCAAGGCCAGCCTGGTTTCATAATGAGTTCCCAGCCAACCAGGGATATATAGTGAGACCCTGTTTGAAAACAAAACAAAACAGAAACAAATAAACTTTGTATCAAAAATGGTTGATATTATCTTGTTTCTTGTCCCCACCTGCAGAATGACTGTAGCAAGGCAAACAAGGTAGGCTGCCTTTTCCCTCCCCTAACACAGTGAGCTCAGAGGACCTTGTGCTCACAGACATGCACTAGGGGAACCTGAAAGGCTAAGCACACAGGGTTGTTCCTTCAAGAGAAGGAATGCAAAACTTGTTGTTTGCCCAGAAGGCTGAGTAAGGTATACTTTCTAGCCTGGTAACATTTGAACTATCTGTGTGGCTAGAGATTTTTCTGGCATTGGACCCTCCTCTAGACCTTTCAGAATTTTGTTTTTCTCAATCAATCCATAGAACCTATCTGTATGGACTTGAGTTTTGATACAGTCATGATCTATATTTAGCTTACATTGTTATTCAAGGAGACTTATGTATGCTTTGTTGTGCATGCAGGATTGAGTTAATCATCACCAGAATAATTTTCACCAAATTGTGCAGTCCTTAAATATGACTCAAATAAACTATTCAGGGTCAGATTCCTGAAGTTTGAATCAACACTGACTACTGAGTCATGTCCCAGAGACACCTCCACCCCTACACCCCCAATAAATGTCTTGTACAATATACAAGTAAGCAACATGGAAAGACATTGTCTGGAGCTGGGTTTTCTTGGCACACTGCTGGTTAGTCAAGGCTGGAATAAGGAGCCATCCCTAGCAGTGGCCTCCCAAAGGCCAAATGCTTCAGAGCAGCCTCCCTAGGATGACAGACCTGTCCAGGTAGTGGACCCAGTGTTTTGAGAGACACATCCCACCACTCCATGCTGGCACTTGCTACCTTTCTATTCTCAAGCCCTGGCTTTGAAATCAGGGAATGCTAACCACTGGGAGCCCAGCATGAGGAGCAGGCACATCTGAGGCTCTCTACTCACCAGAGCCTTAGACAAGGGGCTCTGCTTCATTTCCCTTTAGTTTAGTTTAAATTTATCACTGTGTAGCCCAGGTTGTGAACTCCCCGGCTTCCAATCCAACTGACTTCCCGAGTACTGGCTGGGATTGAAGGAGTCTGCCATCATGTCAGGCTTTCTTTTATGTATTTATTTTTTGAGCTCTCTCTCTCTCTCTCTCTCTCTCTCTCTCTCTCTCTCTCTCTCTCTCTGTGTGTGTGTGTGTGTGTGTGTGTGTGTGTGTGTGTGTGTGTGTGTACATGCATGTGTGCATGCGTGCTGGGGATCAACGCAGGGCTGTGCACACACCATACCAGCATTCTGCCATGGGGCTTCCCACAGCCTGGGCATTATTTTAAAATGCCAGAGTTTTCCATACCTATCCTCAGCTCTGAGCCAGCCAGGGGAAGTCAGAGCAAAGCAAAGAAAGCACCAAGTTCCTCTGCCACCCCTGCCATGACGGCCACCGATGCCACAGCCACTGCCGCCACGGCCACCGCTGCCGCCCGAGGTGCTGGGAAGGCCATTCCCTCACCACTACCAGGAACAAAGCCTCATGCCTTCAAAGCTATTTCCAGGAGGAGAAGGGTATTTAAACTAAAGCGTTCATTGGGAAGGAAGGAAGGAAAAGTAAGGGGTGGGGGAGGAGAAACAGCTCCCTGGGAACCTGAGGCTGTCTGAGATACCTGGGGGTGGGGCAGGCTGTACAGGTTGGTTGTCTAGTGCTGTCCTCATTATGGTGCACTGGACTGCAGGGCGAGCCCTTGCTCAGCTGCGGGCTCTTCAGACAGCCGCTTCACCTGACTCAGTTTCCTCCTTTCCTCCCTTTTCACTGCGGTGCAGGGCCCTTTAAAAGATCCTCATTGTTTTGCCAGAAACCCTCTTGTAAACCAAGGTCATCTGCGTGCAGGAGGCGTCTTAGGGAGACCCCCACCCTCCCCTGTGTATTTAAGACTTATTTTTGACATCTTGTGATGTTCTTTGTACTGCACTAATCTTCCAGTTATTTTCTCTAAAATGCATAATTCTCAATCCAAACTCTTGACCTTCCAGGGGTTTCCATGCCTGTGCCTTGGCAGCGAGTGCTGTACTCATCGTTGTTGCTATTGTGGTTGTTGAGGATTCCACAGCGGACTAGGACATTTTATGCAGTGTTACTAGAGATTTAAAGTTTTTGACTTTGGAATTTACTGTTGGAGTTAGTATGTCATTAGGGAGGAAAAGGGCTCCAACAAAAGGCCCCGCTGGCGTGGTTAGCAGCGGAGGCCCTGGGCTCATATATAATGCATAAGTCTGGGTAATGGATACTTTTCGTTAGTCATAAAATGTTCCAATGACTCACAGATGTGTGGCCCTCGCAGCTGTTCCTCCCCAGCTAACGGCGCTGGCTGCCACTCAGAGGGGTTTTGTACCAAAGGCGTCTGGCGGCGGCGGCAGCAGTTCTTGTGATAGTCCCATTGAGAGGATCATTCACTGTCAGCAGAGGCCACAATGACAAACCACTAAAGGCTGGGGGTAGAGGCTGGCCAAGAGGCCAGGAAGGCTGTGTCCCCCTGCTTTCTGAAGGGGACCCTCAGCTGCAGAATGCTCGCCCCTGCTCAATTCAGCTGTTTTATTGATAAAGTCTTTTTTGCCTCTGCCTCTGCCCCTGGCCCCCCCTCCCCCCTGCCCCCCCTCTGCCCCTACCCCTCCCACCCATTCCCCCCCACCCCTACCCCTCACCACCACCACCCTGCCACCAACCCCACCCCCCGGCCCTACCCCTGCCTCCTGTGTGCTGGGATTAAAGATGTGAACCACCATGCTGGCTAAAGATATTGTTTTATTATTTTATTTATTTTATGTATGAGTGCTCTATCTGCATGTATGTCTGCACGCCAGAAGAGGGTACCATATCTCATTATGGATGGCTGTGAGCCACCATGTGGTTGCTGGGAATTGAATTCGGGACCTCTGGAAGAGCAGCCAGTGCTCTTAACCGCTAAGCCATCTCTCCAGCCCCCTTGTTTTATTTTTGAATTATATATATTGTGAAGGTCAGAAGAAGGTATCATGTCAGATCCCCTGCAGCTGGGTGACAGGTGGTTGTAAGTTGCCAACAGAGGAACTGCCCTAGAACCCATCAATTACCAATAGTTTAGCAGCAAAGGGTAGAACCCCATGAACCCCAGAGTAGCTTAGAGCTGGGGAGAGAAGGCTCAGCTGGTAAAGTGCCATTCGGCTCTTTATGACACCAATCCCAGCAATACATCTTCACACAGTGTACAGATAGCCCACAACACCAGCGTGCATAAGAGCAAAGCTCAAGAGCAGATTGAAACCTGGAAAGCCGGTTTCAATACAAACCAGGGCCCTGCCAGCCCCTTCTGTGTGCTCGTCAACCTCACCACTGTGAGAAGACAGCACAGGAGGAAGGGCTGGCTCCGGCACATGTGGCCACGTGACTGTTTCTGGGCCTGAGGTGAGGTAGAACTTCAAGACGGAGATGTGTGGTGGTATTGTGTTCCCCAAAATATTGTGTACACTAATAAACTTATCTGGGGTCAGAGAACAGGACAGTCACAATATTAAACATAGAGGATAGGCAGTGGTAGCACACGCCTTTAATCCTAGCATTCCAGAGGCAGAAATCCATGTGTTCAAGGATACACCCAAGCATGGTGACCCACGCCTTTAATCCCAGAAAGCAAGCCTTTAATCCCAGGGAGTGGTGGTAGAAAGCAGAAAGGTATATAAGGCGTGAGGACCAGAAACTAAAGGCATTTGCCCTGGAGAGGCATTTGGCCTGGGCAGGCATTTGGCCTGGGTAGGCATTTGGCCTGGAGAAGCATTTGGCCTGGTTAAGCTTTCAGGCTTTCGAGCAGCAGTTCAGCTGAGAGTCATTCGGATATGAGGACATAGAGGCTTCCAGTCTGAGGAAGCAAGACCAGCTGAGAAGTTTGCCAGGTGAGGTTAGCTGTGGCTCGTTCTGTCTCTCTGATCTTCCAGTGTTCACCCCAATAACTGGTCAGGATTGATTTTATTAATAAGAACTTTTAAGATTCCTGCTACAGAGATGAGTGGAGCAGAGGGGCTCACCTCATAGAGGACAGAGTTGGGGTGGAGGGCAGGACATGCCTTGGTGACCTCCTTCCTCCACCTAGGCCCCATCTGCTCGAACCTCCCATCTTCCAGTGAGGCCACCAATGCATGACTCCATCAGTGGCTAACACATTGATTAGTCAGGGCCTTTAGGGTCAAATCACCTCTCAAGGACTGGGCCCACCAGCTGGGAACCATATGAGTACATATGAACCTCTGGGAGCATTGCATCCCCAACTGCAGTACCTACTAATACAGAAAAAAAGGTCATTTGAGGTTCAAAAGTTAGCTCTCCCAACACCCTTTGGTCACCTCAGCCTGAGAGACAGGACAAACTGGACTGAATATAAGAACCACCTACGCCAGGTGGTGGCGCATACCTTTAATCCCAGCACTTGGGAGGCAGAGCCAGGCGGATCTCTGTGAGTTCGAGGCCAGCTTGTTCTACAGAGTGAGATCCAGGACAGGCACCAAAACTATACAGAGAAACCCTGTCTCGAAAAAACCAAAAGACAAACAAACAAAAACAAGAACCACCTACATTCATTACCTATGACTGTGAGACCTAATAAGGAGGCCTATGGGTATATAAAAGCTTTCAAAGACAAAGCCAGGCTGGAGAGATGGTTCAGTGGATAAAAGCAGTCGCTGCACAAGTTTGAAGACCTGAGTTCAAATACCTAGGACCCACATAAAGTGGGAGGGGGTGGTGGTGGTGGTAATGTGCATTTATAATCCCATAATTCCTATGATGAGATGAATGACAGACACAGAAGAATCCCTAGAAGCTCATGGGTCAGCGAGCCTGGCACACACAACAGCAAGGTGGAAAATGAGGACCGGCACCCAAGGGTGTCCTCTGACCTCTACACATGTGCCTTTGGATGTGTGTGCCTGCCCTCCCAAACAGGGCACACACAAAGAAGGAGGGGGGGAGAGAGGGGGAGGGGGGGGGAGGGAGGGAGGGAGGGAGGGAGGGAGGGAGAGAGATTTTAGTAAAGCCAGTCACTGAGCATGTTCAGGACCCTGGATTCCATCGGCGCTCCCACCAAAGAAAATTCAAACACTGAAAAGCACAAGCTAGATAGTGGTGGCGCATACCTTCAGTCCCAGCTCTTGGGAGGCAGAGGCAGGTAGATCTCTGAGTTCGAGGCCAGCCTGGTCTACAGAGTGAGTTCTAGGACAGCCAGGGTGACACAGAAAAACTGTGTTTTGGAAAAAAAGAAAGAGTGCTAATTCAATAACAAAAAGCCTTGGAGTCAAGCTCAGAGGTGTCTCCCATGGGCCTGGGTGGGGTGGTGGAGCTGGAGGGAGGGCAGTTTACAGGCATGGTTGCCCTCCAGGCAGAGTCTCACTCTGTTAGCTAAACAGGAACCATCTTTACCCAGGTCTCACTGGCTTCAAGGGGACGATGGACAATTCTATTTGTTTTTGTTTGGTTTCAGGGTCTCAAACTCTTGGGCTCACGTGATCTCCTGTTTCAGCCTCCCACATGGATGGGCCTCTGGGCATGTCCCCCTCCAGTTGGCAGGGGACAGTCTCACTAAGTGTCCATGAGAAGAAGAACATGGAGTGGAAGGGTCTGGGTCTGGCTTTGTCACAAGTGCACATGGGCGACATCTATATATGAATGAGAATGGGTGATGTTCAAAAGTTGGGGGCATCCTCCATTTTCTGGGGCCACAGGGACATGCCACTATTGTCAGTGTCAGTGGTCTCCACTATGGCACTTATCCAGAGACAGGTGGGCGAGCACCACACTCTGAGAAAGTCTCCAGGGCAACAGGATGATGCAGGAATGGCCCAGGGTGCCTGAGACCCTGTGAGTACATCTGAGTCCATGCCTGCAATCATGGGGTGACCCCGCATGACTCAGAAACGCATTTCCCTTTTCCACGGAGGAGAGCAGGACAGCGTGAGAGGTAAGGGACTCTGTGTGTTTGGAGAACATACAATGGCCGAAACAAAGTCACACAGAACAGACAACAATTTGTAAACGATTCTCTTGGGGACCAAAAGAGAAGTCAATGGTATGTGACAGCAGAGCCTGCCCAGGTATGTTGACAGACTTCAGCCTTTCTTCCTGGATGTGGACTCAGCCATTTATCCTTACCTGGGGGAGGCCTGGAGTGGTAGCAGAACCAAGTGACCAGATAACTATAGACTGTGACCACCCACCAGGAAGCTCATCCGTGAGTGGCAGTTTTGATGGAGGTCTGTCCCTAGTGAGATGGACTAGATCACCAGTCACCTGACCTAACTCAATCTTCAGCCCTTCTCTCCTCTCGGAGGGCAGCCTAGTGACACTAGAGGATGGTTTGAGTTGGAACTATCTCCCACAGGCTTGCGAATTAGGGGCTTGGTTGCCAGTGTATGGTTTGGGGGAGTGTCATTGGATTCTGAGGGTCTTGACCTGATGAGTTAACTGTCTCTCGATGTATGATGCCACTATTGAGAAGTGACAGCTACAGGAAGATATAGGTCACTGGGGGAGGGCCTTGGGAACTGTATCTTTTTTTTTTTTTTAAGATTTATTTATTTATTATGTATACAGCATGTATGACTGCAGGCCAGAAGAGGGCACCAGATCTCATTACAGATGGTTGTGAGCCACCATGTGGTTGCTGGGAATTGAACTCAGGACCTCTGGAAGAGCAGTCAGTGCTCTTAACCTCTGAGCCATCTCTCCAGCCCCGGGAACTGTATCTTACTACTGCCTCTTCCTATATGCCCTCTCTCTGCTTCCTGTCTGTCCACCATGACATTCCACCTCAGCATGTGGACCAGGATCAGCAGAGCCTCTGAAGCTGTGAGCCAAAGCTCCTTTCTCTTATGCTGTTCTCACCCATATTTGATCACAGTGACCCAAGACTGCCCCAGTAAGGTGAAAAACCCCCAAATCTCCAATGTCATGGCTGCTCTTTCCAGCAGGAAGGTTCCCTCTTGAAAGTGGGGGTCCACCATGTGTAGTCTGAGGGCCATCATAAACCACTCAGAATATCCATGCATTCAGACACTTGTGTGAGATTTTGTTTGTGTTCTGACAAATAAGGTTTGTCTGGAGATGAGAGGGTGGAACTAAGCCACTAGTTAACTATAGAGGCCAGGCAGTGGTGGCACACACTTTTGATCCCAGCACTTAGGAGGCTCATGCCTTTAATCCCAGCACAATTGGGAGGTAGAGACAGAAATATAAGGTGGGTAGAGACAGGATCTCGGCCCCCATTCGGTCTGAGGATTCGTAGAGGTAAGAAGTCTCTAGTTGCTGCTGCTCTGCCTCTCTGATCCTTCAGGTTATTACCCCGACATCTGACTCCTGGTTTTAATTGATAAGACTGGTTATTATCACACTTCAGACACTCCCCTCTAGGAGCCAGGGACAGAGACCAACCACATTCTTTGTGGCCCAACAGCTTCCCAGTGACAGTGGAGGACCAAAGGCAATTCCCTGTGAGGCTTTTCTGGGACCCATCCTGATAACCACACCTCATGGGAGCCCAAAGTACAGAGAACTGTCAGCAAGATCCTCAGAACTCAGATACCTGTCAGGGGAAAACTCACAGCTGAGCTCTCTCAGTGGGGCAGTGTTCACTAAAACTTTCCTCATAGGAGTACAAATTGCAGTATGCAATGTGCAAAAACAAGGCACACTCTCCGAGTCTCAGGTGACCAGCTGATCACATGCTCACACTAAGATTTTTAAACAACAACCTTTTAAGTAAATGTGACTTTGGATTTAGATTTCCTGTTACTCTTTAGATAACAAAACAAAACAAGGCCTCATTTATGTAGCCCTTGTAGCCTCAAATTCAGGAATGCTCCTGCCTCCTGAGTGTTGGGATTAAAGATGAACATCACCACACCCAGTCCCTATTTACCCTTTAAAGAAACTCTGCTTTTGGTTTCAGGGAGTAAACTCTTCATGTCTTTAAACACCAGGGGCCAGAGTAAATCCATGTAACTAACCTGTTTCAACATTGTCACTACGATTGCATTTTGTAGTAGGGTTCTAGAAGTAGCTTTAACTAAGCAACTAAGGTACATACACAGCTACAATAATTTATAGGGCAGTTTTCTTTACCTTCTGGAAGTACCTGGGGGAAATTCATTTTGGCTATCTTTCCCAGACTCTGTACATCATTTGGGGTAAGACTTTTTTTGAGGGGGTGGTTTCGAGACAGGGTTTCTCTGTGTAGTTTTGGTACCTGTCCTGGCCTCTCTCTGTAGACCAGGCTGGCCTTGAACTCACAGAGATCCGCCTGGCTCTGCCTCCCAAGCACTGGGATTAAAGGCATCGCCACCACCGCCCAGCTTGGGTGAGATTCTTAACTTGTCAATGACTTTATTTCCTTATAAAACTGAGTTAATAATACTTGCCCATATTGCAGTGAAACAATATAATGTCTAGGGTTTGCTTCTAAGGGGAAAGGGCTAAGGGTATGTGACTTAGTGGCAGATTACTTGCTTTACATGTATGACCAAAAAACCCCACAAACAATAAATAAAGCAATTTAAGGAGAAAAGGCAGTGGATAGGAAATAGGATTGACACAATGTTACCAGGTTTGCACTGTGTGTGTGTGTGTGTGTGTGTGTGTGTGTGTACATGTGTGATGGGGATTGAATGGAGGGCCTCACGGGTGTTAAGCATGTGTCCTACAGTTAAGCTGTTCCCCCAGACCTTAATTTTGCAGTTGAATGCTCATCACATAGGTTCATTATACGCTCCTCCCTACCTTTATGCATACCAAAATGTCCAAAATAATAGGTAAAAATAACTGTAATAACACCTGGCCCTGCTTAACACATGGAATAAAAACCACACTAACTTCAAACAGTCCTCTCAGGGTGCCTTTCATTCCTTGGAGAAGGCTGCATCATAAATAAGACTTTGCATTATTATTCTGTGGCCCTAAAATGATTGCATCACACCTTGAGGCATTGTTGATGAGGAGACAGAAATAGATTAGAACCCTGGGGAAGAATGACTGCAAAGGACAAAGATAAAGCTTTCAAACCGGGCCCGCTATGCAGGGGATTTGCTTTTACCGTGAGGAATGGGAACCCCATCTGGGCTCACTGGTGATGAAGGACATAAACCCCAAATATATCAAAGATATGTTGCCTCCTAGCAGACAATTTATTTCTGGAGTTCCATGTGTATAGCATTTCTAGCCCAATAAGTGATAAATAATACCTTCTTATTTATAAATCACTGGCTTCCCAGGCAGGTGCACACACTGAATACAAAGAGGCTCCTGAGGAAGCTGGCTAATTCCCACCATCTTGAACGAGGGGACAGGTCTGCTGAGTGCAGGGATTGGGGTGCCAGTGAGAGAACCCGGTGCTCGTAGGACACTGTGACTGTCGGAGCACAGACTTTGCGACAAGTGCAGTGAGTGGTCTAGACTGGGAGAGGATTGCTATGCATTTTGAAACTATGTGTCCACCACTTAAAAATCAAGAACTGGTGCTGGAGAGATGGCTTGACCGTTAAGAGTGCTTACTGCTGTTACAGAGGACCTGGGTTCAGTTCCCAGATCCCATGTAGTGGCTCACAACCATTCATAACTCCAGTTCCAGGAACCCTCCCTTTATGACCTTTGAAGGTATCAGGCACACATGTGGTGCATATACAGACATGCAGGCAAAGCACTCATACACATAAAAAGCTAGTAAAGAAAATTTTCTAAATCAGGAACTGAAACCTGTAGGATGGATCAGCAGGTGAAGGCATCGACCACCAAACCTGATGACTTAAGCTGGATCCCCAGAACCCACATGGCAGGAGGAGAGAATGGACTCTCGTGGGTTGTTCTTTGATTTCCACATGTGCATCTCGGTACAGGAACCCCCAACACACTAAATAAATAAACAGATGTAAAGATGATTAGCAATGACCCCTTGCCTGTACTTTTGGAGGGGTGTGTGATTGTGAATATGTTATTGTTGGTGTCTTTGAAACCCCTGCACTTTCTAAAACACTGTGAGCTTGTCTTGAGTCTATTATACAGCCCTGAGAAAGAAAAAGACTTCATTACTCTACCACCAGCCTTCTATCCCTGAAAAACTTGTACCTACAGTGATCTGCAAACACAGGGAACCTTCTAGAAGAGTGGAGACACCAAGTCCAGCACTCTCCATGAGGAACCATAGAGCTATTCCACAACACAATGACCATGAAGAAAAGAGGAACAAATCTCTCTGAAACTGAAAAAAAAAAATACACCAAATCATCCTCCGGTTCTGGGATATAAGGCGATGAGTTCACCTCTTGGTGAAGAAAGTCAGCCATTGCCAGAGCCAGGAGGCAGAGGAGTGGAAAGAGGTCGGTGTGTGTGGCTTGTGTGTGCGTTTGTATAAGGGAGACTTGTAGATGTAATTCTGAATGGTTTTATTAAATAAGAAACACAGAGCTAAATGCAGAGTTAAAAGCCCAAGAGGTCAGAGCAGCAGCCAAGAGCTAAGACCAAGACCGCCTTCTTACCCCTCGCTGTCGCTGTCATCCTTCCCCTCAGAAAGAGACCTACTTCCTGTGTGTGTGTCTTTTTATTGACTTTCTGTTCTGCCTTCTCATTGGTTGTAAACCCAACCACATGACCTCCTCATCATTGCCTGTCTATACAGACCTCCAGGTCTCTATGGTTGGTATTGAGATTAAAGGCTGTGTCTCCATGCTGGCTATATCCTTGAACACACAGAGATCTGCCTGTCATGTGATCAGGATTAAGGGTGTGTGCCACCACTGCCAAGACTTCTGCTAAATGTCTTGCTATTAGCTCTGACCCCCAGGCACTTTTATTTATTAACATACAAATAAAATCACATTTCAGCACAAATAAAATATCACCATATTTCCCCTTTCTATTCTAATAAAAAGAAAAAAGGAAAAAGGTTATAACTAATATAAGAAAAACTATATACAAAAAGTACAATAACTATATACAATATATACAAGCAATAAATACCTAAACAAAGTCTAGTCCATTTGCATTTGACAAACTCAGAGAAAAATATACCATTATCTATCCTATTTTTGTAAGACCAAAATGTACCTGATTCACTTTCTATCCTAACTTATATTACTAACAGAACTATCTTATAATGTCTTTCAAATTTATACACTTACACCTCTTTAGAGACTCACCAGCTCTTGCAGAGGGGCATACTCCTGTGTATGAATTTAAGATCATAAGGATATGTTCAAAAAAGATGGCACCCAGAGGTAGAGTTCAGTCCCTACAAGTTCTCCCAAACAGCCTTAGTTAAGCTGAAACAAAAGCCCAAGTACAGCCTTTAAAGGGGCAGTAGCTTTTCCCTGAGTATATGAGTCTGCCCTAAATGTGCCTGCAGCCTCATTTCATGTCGTTTTGTTTCCAGGCAACCACTGGGTAGCACAGGCTGGCCTCCAATTCTCAATCCTCCTGCCTCAGCCTCCAAAGAGCTGGAGTTCCAAGTGTGCAACATCACAGCCAGCTTTCCAATGAAAAAGAAAATTATAAAATGCCTCCCCAGCACAAAAATAACCAAGCAAGTCAATGCTGTAAACTGATACACAGACGTCTTTGGCCAGTCAGGATAGCCAGTGAACAGGATGAAGGGTTCAAACTTGTCTTGTTTATAAACCCTTTGTTTTGGGATAATAAGAGCAAGGAGAAGCCTTGGGAGAATTTTTTTTTTTGAGCTGAGGATCGAACCCAGGGTCTTGTGCTTGCTAGGCAAGCGCTCTACCACTGAGCTAAATCCCCAACCCCGAGAGAATTTTTGACTAAGTAACAAATGCTACTTGAAGGACTTTGAAAACTTTCACAAATGCTTAACAGGTGCTAAACTAATTATGTATTATTTCCATCCAGCTGTTAATGTGAAGTCTTCTAAAGACCTGTATTGGTTAAGACTTCATGGTCCTAAAGCCAGGCATGGTGGCTCATGCCTTTAATCCCAGTACTTGGGAAGCGGAGAGAAGGGGATCTCTGAGTCTGGGGCCAGTCTGGTCGACAAAGCCAGTCCAGGACAGCCAGGGATATACAGTGAGACCCTGTCTCCAAACAAACAAACAAACCAACAAAGACTTCATGGTCCTTGTTCTTATGGAATGGTGCAAGAAGACAGTCCTTTATAGAGCACCAGTATATGTCACCCCAAATACACCTCATGAGCATAAGCTGATCATTCTGAGACCCTAGTCTCCTAAGACACCAGAGACACCCTGGAGGAGGCGGCAGGTGGGGAGCAGTGTAGAATCATTTTGCACAGGAAGTTTCCTTCTCTGTCTTCATGTCTCTCCAGAGACTTAAATCTGCACAATAATTCTTGAGTTGGTCACTTGCTTTTCCCATACAGGGTCGCCTTCTTATAGCCTGCCTTCCCTTGGCTTTCGAGAACACTTTTAAGCAACCTCTGGGTTCCCTCACCCTTGAATGCCTTCCTCATACACTAGGAGCCATACAGATGACACTTTGCACACTTTTCTCTTGTTAATTTGCCTTTTCTAACAGGGACCCCAGTAAATACCTGAAAAGGAAGAGAGGAGAGACTGCCTTTCCCTTCCTGCACAGTTGATCAGGAAGAATATTTGTGGGGATGGGGATGAGGGTGCCTGGGAGCTGGCCTTGACCTTGTTCTCTGTAGAGCAGGCTGCATCCTGAGGCTTCTGCTGTAGACTTCCAAGAACATTCTATGTCATGTTCACTCCATTCGTTAAGCTTCCACTGATGCTGCCTGATACTTGCATACACACACACAAAGGCCTCAATGTGTAGATGGATAATTCATGTGGAAGGGGGCCAAGGATGAGGGCAGCCTACTCTCCTAGGCAGGAAGCCAGAGAAGCAGCACTGTGGGCGCTGAGGGGCCCCACCCACCAGGCCACCCTCTTTGTCTTCACTGGCTCTGTGTTGGGAAAGCGGAAGCCTTGTACTTGGATGCCTCCGGGCATCAGATGGCAAGTCTTCACTTTGGCATGATGAGAAGGGCTAGCTAGGAACAAGCGGCCAACAAAGGAAGGATTTTTTTTGAGCTTGACTATTCTTTTTGTGGATTAACTCTGCAGGTCCAGGGAACAGGAAGGCAGAGTGTCAGTCTTGTCTTGCTCCACCTGCCCCGGTCTTTCATGTTAAGTCTCTTCAGATATGCCAAAGTAAGCCACTTGAGTCTTCAAAGGCCTTTGTGACCAGCCAGGTGGCCACTGTCCCTCCCACCTTTGCCTCTCCTGTCACCCTCTTCAACCCTCAACCAGGCTGAGAGGGACAAGATCCTCTCCTGCTGCCTGTGTGGGCAGAGGAAAGTGCCTTGGAGACACTGCCATCGGCAGATGGGAAGCAGGACGTCAGGGATTCAATAGCACCTTTCCTGTGGCTGGTCCTTCCTACACCTACCTCTAGGGAGAGCCAGAAGTCAGTGGCCATCCAGGACCAGAGCCATCCAGAACTGTCCTTGACTCTCCACGGTGGGGGACAAGACAGTGGTGTGGTATGTCAGTGAAGCATAGGAGAGTCCAAACAGAGATAGGAAGGGTTTAGAATGGCAGCATTCTTCTGAGCTGGAGAAATTTATCTACACTCTCTCTCTCTCTCTCTCTCTCTCTCTCTCTCTCTCTCTCTCTCTCTCTCTCTCTATCTGTCCATCCATCCATCTACTCATCCAACCACACACTCATTCATCCATCCAACCAAATATCAATTCATCGGCCCATCCACCCACCCATCTATCCATCCATACATTCACCCACCCATCCATCTGTCCTTCCTTCCTTTCTTCTTTCTCAAGTTTATTTTAAGGAGCTTGGTTGGGGCTGTTAAGTGTGAGGGCTGCAGGTGCAGCGAAATCCAAGCTTTCCCTCTGTAGTTTTGCAAACTGGGCGCGCTGAAACTGACAGCAGAAAGAACAATGGGAGAAAAGTGGACAGATTTATTGACATGCACATGTGCACAGAAGCCATACAAAATATGAAAGTCAGAGGAGGGCCAGATGGTTGAAGCTTAAGTACCTTTTTCTTACAGGGGTGAGAGAAGAGGGAACGGCTGGAGAGCATTTCAGAAAGGGGGGAGGGCAGGCAATGATTTGTAGAGGAATGAATTGGCCTGAAGGACACACTGAGGCTTGGCACCAAGTGCCCTGGGCTCTGGGGAAGGTGGTGACAAGTTATGAAAAAGCAGGTGGCGGGCTGCCCTGAACAAAGGCATTCTACAATGTGGGTGCCGCCTCGGCGTAGAAGGGCTGCACCGTGGAAATGCATGGCGGAGTCTTTCCCGTGTTGCCCCTCATTCTTGGCTGTCCTAATTGTGCTGAGGTGAAGATTTACCAACCTGAGATATCAGAGCACACAGTTCTACCTCTGCAACACAGCTCCAGCCTCTCACCTTCCTTGCTGTGAGTTCATCTTCCCTGCTAGTGGGATTCAGGGGGCAGTCCAAGCCAGTTGTACTGCTCTTGGAAAAAAAACGCTTCAATCAGAAAAGAGACTTCAGAGAGAGCTCTGCCCATACTTGGGGCAGAGCCGGAGGTCAAGGAGCCAATCATCCCGATTGGCAGCTTTCTCAGACCTGATTTCCTTTGGTTCTGAGTGCTCTGCACACCAAGCAACACACTTTGGGAGATTGTTTTGCAACGATGAACACCAGGGTAGACAGCTGCCGGCCGGAGACTGGTCACCTAGAGGCAGAATTCCTTCCTCCCGGGGCCCTGTCATTTCTCTTAAGGCCTTGAGCCAAGGGAAGGAGACCCAGGCACACCATGGAGGGTTTGCTGCTTTATCCAAGTCCGATGACCACGTCGGTGTCACCTGAACTTGCTCTCACAGAAACAGTTCATCTCCTTCTTGACAGCTTACCAATGAGACAGCAGCAAAATCCTCTGCTGCTGGCACCGTCTTGTTACCACCACACACTGGCTGGTTTGTTGTTGGTTTTTAAAACTGTCATGACTCACACCTGTGATCCCAGGTAGGCGACTGAGGCAGGAGAGTCAAATTATTGCCAGTGGTTTCTTATTTTCTTTTTTCAGGCTCAGTTTTTTTGTCTTTTTCTCCATTCCTCCCTCTCTTATTTCTTCTCCTTCCTTCCTCCCCTCCCTCCCTTTCATCCTTTCTTCTTCCTTTCTTTCCTTCCCTCTTCCCCCTCTCTTTCCTCTTTTTCCTCTCTCTTTCCAATTTTTCCTTCATCCCTCCTGACCTTTTTCAGTGCCGGAAGTAGAACCCAGGACTCCTGTGCTGGACAATGAGCTACTTCCGGAGGCCTGCGGGGTTTATTTTTACAGAATACTCCTTTGTTTTTTTGTTTGGTTGGTTTTGGTATTTTGTTTTGTTTTGTTTTTTGAGACAGGGTTTCTCTGTGTAGCTTTGCGCCTTTCCTGGAACTCACTCTGTAGCCCAGGCTGGCCTCGAACTCACAGAGATCCGCCTGGCTCTGCCTCCTGAGTGCTGGGATTGAAGGCGTGTAACACCACTGGAATACTCTTTTTATTTGAAAGAACAACTGACTGACACACTTCAGTTATTCAAGACTTGAGTATTAGGGACCAGGGAGAAAGATGAGTGGGTGAAGGCTTGTTGAGGACCTGAGCCTGGATCCCCAACACCCATGTGAAAGCCGGGCATGGTAGTACACATTTATCACCCCAGTGCTGGGAGGTGGACAGAGGCAGACCCTAGAGCTCCCTGGCTAGACAGCCTATCCAATCCTATAAACTCCAGGGTCAGTGAGAGACCTTGTCCCCAAAACTAAGGGGACAGGGACACCTGACATCGACTTCAAGTTTTCACAGCACAGACACCCCAAGTAGAAAAAAAGACTTGACATTGAACAGATGATTTCTCTTTTGTTGTTGTTTTTAATTTATTCATCGTGTGTGTATGTGTGTGTCTGCCTGCCTGCCTGCTTGCCTGTCTGTCTGTCCAGATGCACTCACCCACGTGGGTGTCTGGAGAGACCAGAGGTTGATGTTAGATGTTTTCCTCTTTTATTTGTTGAGACAGTGGCTCTCACTTAACCTGGAGCTTCCGTTTTGGCCAGGCTGGCTAACCAGCCAGCCCTCAGAATCCCCGGCATCCCCCCCAACACACACACACCCAGCGCTGGGGTCACAGCCACTTGCCACCACACCTGGCTTGGTACACTCATGCTGGGGATTCGAACTCAGCTCCTCATGCTTGTGCGGCAGACGCTCGATACCTAGACCGCTGGGCAGGTGATTTCTTTAAAATAAGGAATAAAATCAGACCTAGTGTACACACTTGGGGTCTCAGCTACTCAGTGAGCCCAGAGGTTCACGGCCAGAGTGAAAATATAATGGACCTGTGACTTCAGCCATGGACAGTGCTAGCCCTTTGGTTAAGAGGAATAAAATCTGAAATTTCAAGCGAGAGTTAAAATCCTGGAGAACTTGTCTCTGTGACGTGAACTCGGTCACTTTCTGGCACTGACTCTTAGGAAGCAGGCAGAGGCACTAACAACCGGGGTTTGTTTAATGTAGTGAAAATGGCAGACATTTGGTGCATCTGCACAATCCGTGAACTGATGCTTTCCAAATGGCCCCGATGCAGAATCCCACATGGGTGATGTGTCTATCAGTCAAGCCCCAAGCAGCAGTGGCTTTTAGTTCATTGATGTGGCATCCCTGACTGTATCTAAGGCTACTGCCAATGGCCCAGCCCTGCCAGAAACAGCCACATGGAGTTTGGCAGAGCATCATGTTATCTGCAAAGGCCACCTAAATCCTCGATTGCCTCCTGGCTACAGACCTGTCTGCGCGGCCTCATTCTCCATGCACATCAGCCAGAGTTATAAATCACGACTCGCTGAATGTGGAAGCAGATAGGGGCAATCTGGCTGTCCTCAATTAAGCCAGATGTTGAAGGGATTTGCAAAAATGTTGAACAATGTCACCCTCCTTGTTGTCCTTTGTTTGGGGAAATCTTTTCTTAAATGTTTAGGTTATCAAAAGTGGCACAGACTAGATTTTTTTTTTTAATTTTTTAATTTTTTGTTTTTAGTTCTGTTTCAGTTTTTGGACTGTATGCTTGCATGAGCCGGAAGCCAGTTAGCTGGGAAGAGAGTCAGCTCAGGCTCCAGCCGGGAGTGTTCAGTAGTGTAAACAGACGGTCCTATCCCCAACTCTGGGGAATTCAGTCTTCTTAACCCTTTGTGTTTAGGAAATTCCATGTCTTCATCTGGACTTCTCAAAATTCTCAGAAGGTGGAGTGGGGAAGGAGAAGGTGTAGCAGCAAAGTGGAATGGAATTGATCTTAGAAATCAGTGATGGTGCTCCATACCCATAGGCATGGTCATACCGAGGCGGGGGAGAAGAGAGACAGAGAGAGAGAGAGAGAGAGAGAGAGAGAGAGAGAGAGAGAGAGAGAGGTGGGGAGAGGGATAAACGCCGGGAGGAAGTGCAGAGACTAGAGCCCTCGTGTGCAGCTGGTGGGGACACAGAACTGCCCAGCTGCTGTGGAAAACAGGGTGGCGGCTGCTCCAGAGATTAAACATGGATTTATGAGACAGGGTGTGGTGACACACACCTGTCATCCCAACGTCCTGGAGCTGGGTGCAGGGCCAATCTCAGCTACATGACCAGTTCAAGACCAGCCTGGGATACACGAGACCTTGTTTAAAAGGCAAACAAACAGCGTAGAAGGGCTAGAGAGCTAGCGTGTACTGCTCTTCCACAGACCCATACCAAGTGGCTCACAGCCTCCAGTCACTCCAGCTCCAGTCCTTGGATCCCTGCACTCATGTGCACCACCCCCCATACACATATACATACTTCAAAACAAAATCTTTTTTTTAAAAGGCACTTAAAATGGGACCCAGAAATTCCACACTTTTAGTTTGGGAGTCGGTACCCCAAAAACTGAAAGCAGGATTTCAAAGAGCTCTCTGTACACCTATGTTCAGAGAAACCCTATTCTCAATTGCAAAAATTTGGAAGCAACCCAAATACCCCAAGGCTGACGCCTGGACTAACACATTGGGATCCACCCACATGATGGATAGCCTTCAGCCTTCAAAAGGAAGGGAATCCTCCTCTTGCTGCATCATGGGAAAGAAGCCAGAGGGCTTTGAGAGACACTTAAAATGGATAAATCTTCACAGCAAACAACAGGAAGAGTCTTGACTCAGCATGTTGGCTCCTTTGTTAGACTGAGCTGGGCACAGCCGAGCTGGGCCTGGAGGGTCACCTCTGTCATTCCAACATTAAGGAGACCGGAGCAGAAAGATTGCCAAGCTGAAGGTTAGCCTGGGCCACATTGCAAGACCCTGACCCCGGACAAATCAACACGTCACAGAATGTTGGCATCCCTAGAATCTATGGATCTACTTTGGAAGCTGGCCCACTCCAAACAGAAGCTGAAGCCACAACTGGCTACACGAGTTGCTGCTGCTTGCAAGGAAGCAGGGTGGGTGGCCCCGGGCACAGTGCAGCATGGTCACTTGTGGCCTGGGGGACTGGGTCTGTCTAACCCACAGTGTAACCACCCTGCCTCCACACTGAGCAGCATGGGTATCACTAGCCAGTTTCTGGCCCTGCTTCTAAGGGGCCTGGATGACCCTAGGGCTGTATGATGCTGTGCCATGGGCACAGCTGTTTGGGGGCAGGCAGTGGGACAAAGGTTTTGGATCTGGAAATCATCCAAAGCTTCAAGTTGTCAGAATAAAACCAGGAACCATGGAAGCCAGAACCTTGTAGCTCTGTGTCCATGCAGAACCCTGTAGCTCTGTGTCCATGCAGAACCCTGTAGCTCTGTGTCCATGCAGAACCTTGTAGCTCTGTGTCCATGCAGAACCTTGTAGCTCTGTGTCCATGCAGAACCTTGTAGCTCTGTGTCCATGCAGAACTCTGTAGCTCTGTGTCCATGCAGAACCCTGGAGCTCTGTGTCCATGCAGAACCCTG
>CABHPP010146411.1:42128-61163 GCA_902168425.1 Peromyscus attwateri | reverse complement strand
TTTTTTTTTTCTTCAAGACAGTGTTTGTTTCTCTGTGTAGCTTTGTAGCCTGTCCTGGAACTCACTCTATAGCCCAGGCTGGCCTTGAACTCACAGAGATCCACCTGCCTCTGCCTCCCAAGTGCTGGGATTAAAGGTGTGCACTACCACTGCCCGGCTCCTGAGTGATTATTTTATAAGTGGCTGTGGGACCATGGGGCTAGGCAGGACCGAGGGGCCAGGTGGGACCCCGGGGGCCAGGTAGACTGGAGAAACTTTCCAGTTCCACATGGCGCCCAGTGTGGGGCAAGAGTTTCCACCAAAAACCTGAGAGAACTTAAAAAGAGATTCTAAAACTGAGCTAAAAACAGCTTCCTGTTTCAGGTCTCATGTAGGACCAAGGTATAGAGATGTGTCCACTGGTGGACTCCCATAGTCTCTGATGAGCTGGGCTGTGATACAAAGAAGCTTCTCCCAGCCAATACCTGCAGGCTTAGGAGGACAGCCACAGACTTAAAAACACAGTCATACTATTTAATACTACTTTCCAGAATTGGAGAGGTAAACACGACTCGGTATCTGCACCATGTTGAAAAACCTAGTGGGGTAGAGTCAGCAGCCAAAGTTGATGCTGTTCATCCTAGCCACACAGTTTAACAATTTATATCTCTCTTGGTCAGAGAAAGATTATAGATACACAAAAGACAGATTCAGATGGAATTAACCTCTAAACAGTTTACAATATGTATAAAAATATACATAGGCTTGAAAGAGGAAAAGGAGGATAGACAGTTATATAAAGAAATAGTTTTAAAAATTAAAATCTTTAAAGAGACAGTAAAAGTAATATAAAAATAAACCACATAAAGATGGATAATACATGGAGAGTCTGGATTATATTAATAGTCTTTGGGATTTTTAGCTGCAGAAAAATATTTGATTGTAAAGGCTACTAAGTTAAACCAATATGTGTATTTTAAAGATATCTTGACTTCAAAACTTATATCTAAGGTTACATTGCTTTGAAAAAGAGGTTTTGCATTTGTTTCCACAGAAGATGAGAACCTGTGGATTGCTTCCAGGCTAATATGGTTTGATCAACCAAGACCCCCAAAAGGTCTCTGATGAAAGCCATGGCCCAGATGATCCAACATTCAAAATCAGCTTCAAAGCAACTGGCTGAGATGATCCAGCCTCACAGACTACTACAGTCAAGATTTAACTATAATTCTTAATTTTCTCAGGATCCCCATAAGATTACCAGCACTCCCAATCAGCAGGAAGTAGTATGAGAAACTATGGCCAAATTCCCAAAATAATTTTAAATGTTTATTTTTGTTTAAAGGGGGTTGATCATAAATACAATCTCTTTCTAAAGAAGAAAAGGGGGCATTATAGATGTGAAAGAATGAAAGGGTAGATTATTGAATCTACTTTTACAGAGCAACAACTTGTTTAAAATGTCTTACATTGCTGAGCAACAACTTGTTTAAAGTGTTTTACATTGCTATAGATTTTAGTTTATTACAAATTTAAAGTTAATTTTGTTAGTTTAAAATATTTTACATTGCTATAGATTTTAGTTTATTACAAATTTAAAGTTAATTTTATTATACTGTATGTATATTTCTACTCTTGTTTAAGGTATTATGTTTATGCAGTTCATTTAAAATTGTAATATATAATTATGAAATACAGATTAACAGTCATCTAGGATAATCAAACTTATAGTCATGTTAGTTAAGTTTTTTAGGTATATAAAGGTATATTTCAACTAGGTAATCTTCAAACACTTCAAAGACCTACAGAATATGGCATTTAAAATGTTTTAAAAACTTAGACTTTCTGGACAATGAGACACATCTGCTCCTGGGAGCACCAATTTACTTTGAAAAAGATGATGGGCATCGAAGAAACTCCATATGGACTTTGCTTTCCTTATGGCAAAAGTTAGCCATTTGGGCAAGAAACTGTTATTGCCTGAATTGCTTGACAAAATGTATCAACTGGACATGCAGGACTCATGGAAAAATAACCACTAAATTTTGCCAAAACAAGGCAAGATGGTCCTTCAAGTTCCTGCTTCACAGAGGAGACTGTCAGAAATTCTACAGGACATAAGAAAAAGCAAGTGAGAAACTCTAGGCCTATAGGCTGAAGATGGATGTCCCAACGTTCCAGAGGAACTTTGGACGACAGTCCAGGCTGCCAGATGTCACTGTCATTTCTAGAGTTATGGAAATTGCTTTACAATGTTCTTCCTATTTACTTAGGTAATATTATATACTTCTGGGGTCTTTAATGTAGTTGAAGAGTAAATAGTTATAATTTTCCTTGGTTGTGACAAAAGATAAATTAAATATGAAAATTTAGACTCACAAAATGATAGAATATTTTCTTCAATTTTGTCAAATACAAATGGACTAGACAATGTAAGTGTAATTCTTGCTTGATAACAGTTTGTTGTATCTAATTTTACTACATTAAAGTTAAAATCTTCCTTTTTGGTTAGATAGAAAAAGAGAAATGCTATGGGATGTCTTTCTATATGCTGTGAATATGTGTGGCTCCCTTTGGATAATAAATAAAGCTGTTATGGATTATGGCAAGAAAGCTTACAGCCAGGCAGGAAATCCAAGCAGATATACGGAGAGATGAAAGGAGCGGGGAGAGAGATGCCAGCTGCCACCAATGGAGCAGCAAGATGCCAGAAGCTTGGTAATGCCATGGCCATGTGGCAACATATAGATTTATAGAAATGGGTTAACTTAAGATGAAAGAGCTAGAAAGCAAGAAGCTGAAGCTTTAGGTCATACAGTTTGTAAATAATATAAGCCTCTGTGTGTTTATTTGGGACCAAGCAGCTTCGGGACTCAGGTGGGAGAGATTCATCCAACTGTGGTGCCAGGCAGGACATGAGACACTTCCAGCTACACTTTAGAATATAAATAAATTATATATTATTATTATTATCAAAGGTTATACAGGAGACATATATCATTCACAGTCCCTTACTAAAGCAGAGGTTTTGTTACACTATAGTAAAATAGTCCAGAGCAAACTACAAGAAAACAATGGAGCCTCTCTGCATATGGTCATCAGCAGTTAAAAGAACTAGATCAAGAATGTTGTTGCAGCACTTTTATTGTCACACTGAGGTCTTTGATTTATTTGATTTTGTGCAGGGTTATAGATATGGGTAGAATTTCCTGCTTCTACAAGTGGACATTCAGTTTTCCTAGCACCACTTGTGGAAGATGCTGTCTTTTTACAGTGTGTGTTTCTGACATCTTTGTCAAATATCATGTGTGTCCTGGATAGGCTTGTGTCAACCTGACAAACAAACTAGGCTTTTCTGAGAAGAGAGAACTTCAGTTGAGAAAAATATCTTCATAAGATCTGGTTGTGAGGCATTTTCTTAATTAGTGATATATGAGGGAGGGCCCAGCCTATGTGGGTGGTGCCATCTCAGGCTGGAGGCCCTGGGTTCTATAAGAAAGCAGGCTGAGCAAGCCAGGGGGAACAAGCCAGTAAGCAGCACTCCTCCATGGCCTCTGCACCAGCTTCTGCCTCTGGGTTCCTGTCCTGTTTGAGTCCCTGTCCTGACGTCCTTTGGTGAAGAGCTGTGATGTGGAAGCTTAAATCAAATAAACTCTTTCATTCTCAAGTATCTTTGGTCATGGTGTTTCATCATAGCAATGGTAATCTTAACACAGGGTGGCTATAATTTTTGTGTGCTCATATTTGGATCTTCTATTTTGTTCCATAGATCTACAAGTCTGTTTTTGTGCCAGTATCATGGTGTTTTTATTACTCCAGTTCTGCATTACACCAGAACTCTGGTATGATAACCCTGCCAGCATTATTCCTTATGCACAAGGCTTCCTTGACTATTTGCAGGACTTTAGTGTTTCCTTGTGAACTTCAGGATATTTTTTTCATTTCTGTGAAGAATATCAGGGGATTTTGATTAGGATTGCATTGAATATGTGAAATGATTTTGGTAGAATGAACATTTCATAGTAGAGCCTTGGTTTCTGTTTAGACAGAGTTATTACTAGATATTTTATTGTTTTTCAGGCTTTTGTGAATGGGAGTGCACCCATAATCTTTCTCATAATTCTTTTTATTGAAATATATATGAAAGCTACTGATTTTTATAAATAAATTTTGTACTCTGCCACTTTGATGAAAGTGTTGATCATTTCTAGAAGTTTTCTGGTGAAACCCTTGGGATATTTTACGTATAATATCATATTATATGCAAATAGAGATGATTTGATAATTTCCTTTTCCTGTTTTACCCCTTTTATTTCTGTTTTTGTCCAGAATAATGACACCAATTGACACTCCAATGTGGACAAAGAAATTCCACATGATTCCACCTCTAGATGAAGAGTGACAGATGGAGAATCAGTTTCCTGCAATGATAATCTCCTGCATAAATGTCCAATACCAAGTGGTCAGCTCTGGATACTTGTACATGTGAGAAATGCTAAATGGACTTACATTATACATGTAAGAATAAAAATCAGGGTTGGGGATTTAGCTCAGTGGTAGAGCACTTGCCTAGCAAGCGTAAGGCCCTGGGTTCAGTCCTCAGCTCCAGAAAAGATACAACTCTACCACTTTTGGACACATACCCAAAGGATGCTTCATCCTGCCACAGAGACACTTGTTCAACCATGTTTATTGCTGCTCTATTTATTAATAACAGGCAGAAATTTGAAACAATGTTGATGTCCCTCAACCAAAGAATGGATAAAGAAACTGCAGTACACATGAAGTATTATTCAGCTAATAATAAAAAAATAACATCATGAAATTTCCAGGCAAATGGATGGAACTAGAAAAAGAATCATCCTGAGTGAGATAACTCAGATCCAGAAAGACAAAGATGATATGTACTTGCTTATATGTGAATATTATCTGTTAAGTCAATGATAACCAAGCTACAATCCACAGGACCACAGAGGGTAGAGTAAATTACTAGAGAGAACAGATAGATCTTGCAAGGAAGGTGGAGATATCAAGATGGTGCCTACATAGAGCCTTCACCCCTATTCACCAATTTCTTTAATACAAAAACATCCTCTTCATGCTCTCAAAGGAGAAACATAAACACCAAGCCAATAACAAACCTCCTGATCTACAATGGTATAGTGCCTGCATTATATGCTAAGGCAATGGTGGCAGTAGCTATCATCAGAGAAGCTTCTTTCTGCAGATGGAAACAAATACAGAGTCCCACAGACAGACACTACAGAGAGTGAAAAACTTTAGAACATTCAATCATAAATAGAATTTCTCCATCGAATCCCTCCCACAAGAGCTCAGGGAACCCTGTGAAAGAGAATGTAGAAATAATGTAAAAGTCAAAGGGGATGTAGGAAATCAAGAACACAAGGCCCTCTAAATCAACTGAGCAAATTCACAGAGACTGAGGAAACATGCACAGGGTCTGCAAGGGTCTGCACCAGGTCTACATTATGGCTTCCAGTTTAGCGTTTTTTATGGAATTCTTCAGTGTGTGAATAAGTGGGGTCTCTGATTCTTGTGTCTTCTCTTGGGCTCTTTCCTTCTGTTGGTTTGTCTTGTCCAACTTCAATGTGATAGTTTTTGTTTTGTCTTATTTCATTTTGTTTTTGTTTTTTTAAGAATGAATGAATGAATGAAAGCCTAGCTACTAGGATAAAGGTTAACAATTGAACTGTCTTTTACACCTGTTTGGAGAGGGAAAATCAGTTTTCTCCAGTAGAGTGACATTGGATATATCAACCACTTCAGGATAGGCCTCATGTCCAGAGGTATTTGACCAACATATAATGGACTCCATGGGGTGTGTGTGTGTGTGTGTGTGTGTGTGTGTGTGTGTGTGTGTGTGTGCTTTCATTTGGTTACAGTTTAGTGTTTGGGGGTTTTGTTGTTGATGTGGTTCTTTCTTTTTGGGGTGTGGTTTTATTTTTATTTTCTTGGTTTTGAGGGAGTTTTATAGTTGTATTGGTTTTTTTTTTGAGAAAAAAACTTAAAGTTGGGTGTGTAGGGAGAAGACAAGAACTTGGAAGGACTTGAGGGAGGGGAAGAATATGGTCAAAATACATGTAGACTTAAAAATGTTTTAAATAATAAAAAATACAATAAAAAAGAAAAAATAAACTCTTCCTCTTTGTTGTAAAAAGTGTATTTTTCTCATTTGATTTATGTTGCCCACCTAATCACAATCAAACCATTAAGTGCTCTCTATCTATCTTTCTCTACCTCTGTTCTCTCTTTCTGTGTGTGTGTGTGTGTGTGTGTGTGTGTGTGTGTGCACGTCCGTGTGTGTTTTAAAGAACTACGAGGCAGTCAGTAGAGAAAACACAATAGTCTTTTCTTTCTTGTTTTTATCACTTTTTGAAAATAGATTCTTCTCTCATACAATACATCCTGACCACAGTTTCCCCTCCCTCCACTCCTCCCAGCTCCTCCACACCTCCTCTCTCTCCCAGATCCACTCCCTCTTCATTTCCATTCAGAAGAGAGCAGGCCTCTAAGAGACAACAACCAAAGGCGGAGAAACAGAACACAACACGACATGGCAAAAGCCCTCATATCAAGGTTGGACAAGGCAACCCAATAAAGCAAAAGAGTTCCTAGAGCAGACAAAAGAGTTGGAAACACCACACACCCCCATTGCCCATTGTTTGGAGTCCCACAAAAAAAAAAAAAAAAAAAAAAAAACACCAAGCTAGTGGCCATAACATATATGCAAAAAAACCTAGTGCAGACCCATGCAGGTTCTGTGCCTGCCACTTCAGTCTCTGTGAGCCCATGTGAGCCCTGCTTAGTTGATTCAGTAGGCCATGCTTTCATGTATCCTATATCCCCTTGGAGTCCTGTTTTTCCTTCCTGTCTTCTGTGGGGTTCCCTGAGCTCTGAGGGAAAGGATCCAATAGAGACCTCCAATCTACATTCTCTTTGCATAATGTCTGGCTATGGGTCTCCACACCTGCTTCCATCAGCTACCAAAGGAAGCCGCTCTGATGATGACTAGACTAAGCATGATCTAGGATCTATGAGGATAGCAGAATATCATTAGAAATTATTTCATTGCTTTTGCTTTGTTTGCCCGTCATGTTTGGTTCTACCCTACTTCTCTGGGCTATCCAGTCTCCAGTTACTGGCCATCCAGCAGTGTAGGGCAGGGGCTCCCTCTTGTGGCATGGACTTCAAGTTAAACTAGACATTGGTTGTCCGCTCCAAGTTCTGTGCCACCATTGCCCCAGTACATCTTGCAAGCAGGACAAATTGTAGGTCAAAGGTTTTGTGACTTGGTTGATGTCCAGGTTTCTCTTTCCATAGCCTGCAGAGTATCATCTCCCACCAAAGAGACTAGAACATAGTGGTAAAGGCTCCAAGTAGGCACCAGCTTGACCTCTCTATGTTCAATGAGCTGTGTCTTTTCAGTAAATGACATCAAAACAAATAGATATCCACATACAAAAAGAAATGAAGCTAGGAAGACTGCACCTTACATAAATTATTATCAAAATAATGTAACTGATAAAAACAAAGACTGGTAGACAAAGTAAAAGAGAACATTTAAAATTCAATAGCAAGTCAAATAACCCAATTATGAGACAGAAAGATGGCTCATCAGGTAAAAACACTTGCCTTGAGAGCCTGGTTTAATCCTCAGAATTCATGGTAGACAGAAAGAACTGACTATGACTGAGAGACCCAGGACAGAACCAAACACATTTGGAGGGAAAGTCAATGAAATGATCCCTAATGGTGTTCTGCTATGCTCATAGATTGGTGCCTAGCCCAACTGGCATCAGAGAGGTTCATCCAGCAACTGATGGAAACAGATGCAGAGACTCACAGTCAAACACTGGGCAGAGCTCAGGGAATCCTACAGAAGAAGGGGAGAAAGAATTTTAGGAGACAAAAGAGTCAAGGACACCACAAGAAAACCCACAGAATCAACTAACCTGGGCTCACAGGGACTCACAGAGACTGAACCGACAACCAAGGAGCCTGCATGGGACTGACCTAGGCCCACTGCATATATATGTTACAGTTGTGTAGCTTGGTCCTCTTGTAGGACTCCTAACAGTAGGAACAGGGACTATCTAGCTTTTGGGTTCCAATTCCTGATACTAGGTCACCTTGCCCAGCTTTATACAAGGCAACATATTTAGTCTTATTGCAATGCCATAGTCTTATTGAAATGCCATGTTTTGTTGATATACATGGGAGACCTGCCTTTCCTAAACAAAAACAGAGAATGAGTGAATTGGGGGGTAGGGACAGAGTGAGGGTGGAAGGTCAGACTGGGAGGAGAGGAGGGAGGCAGCCAGCCAGGATGAAAAATAAAAAGTTGTTCTCTGACCTCCATACACATGCCCTGACACATATGCCTGCACTCACCTACACAGGTACATACAAACGTACATATATACAATAATAACAAAAAATCATATTTCTTTAAAAAACAGCTGAATTAAATACTGGGTAAGAGATTTAAGCAAACAATTTTCCAAAAAAGATATGTTAATACCGAACAAATGGGTTGTGGTGTTCAACATTAATTGTCATTACTGAAATCAAACGCAAAGAGATGCTGGTATATTACTATTAAAAACACCAATCAATGGTGGTGATTTCTAAAGGCTATACAGAGCATCAAGGACTCTTAGTTATTGTCAATGGAAAAGAAAAATGGTGTGGTGCATTAGAACATCATGTAAAAGTTTTGAAATGCAAAGGAAAACACAATGACACCCTGTTCTCTGGTGTGTAAAACTCAAGTTCAGGGCGCTTGTGATTTCCAAAGTCCCTACTGTGCCTGTGGCCCTGGTCTCATGAGCTTCCAGAATAAAATTAACAAACAATGAAGTGTGGATTTTTTAAAGAAATTTTTAGTACAGAAAGAAATATTAAAGTAGGGAAATTTACTGATGAAATAGAGTGAGTAGGGCTCCCAGAAGGGGGATCCCCCAAAATGGGTTGTCAGAAACACTGGGATTCTTGAGTAATGGGCCCAAAAGGGGGGTCCTCTGAGTTGTTTTTCTAGGGGCTTTTAATAAGACTTATGGAAGAAACTGAGCAACAACTTCAATAATTTCTGTTGGGATTGATTAATGTTCTGAGTTTGCGATGGGCTAAACAAATTAGTGACTTCCGCACTTGTGCATGTTCTTCTGGCCCAAATATTCCTGTGCTGTTCACCCAATTAATTGATGGCCATGCATGAATTCCTCCTCTGTAGCTATTGACCTTGGCTGATCTGTTGGTCACTAGCCCTGGCCCGCATTGCTAGTCACCAACCTTGCAGGTGTTGCAGGTTTCTAACTTTGATGGTTCATTAATTTAGTTCCTCTTTGTTCTCACATTTATATGACCAGCTTGTAGTTTTATCATAGGCCTTCTGCCTTTACTGTCTATGGAAAATTAACTCTTATCATAGTACCAAGATGCAGCCATAATCCTTTAGCATTCTGCATTTAGCACTGTCTGTGCAGTAGCCCAAAATAAGTGGAAGGTTTGGAGAAACCATTTATCCACAGTTAGGAATATATTCAAGGACAACAGTGTCTTATATTTCCCAGAGGGCCATTGTAATGGGCATGAAGACTTCAGATACTGCTATTTTCCATGAGTCCTGTTCTTTCTCTTATCTGATCAACTTGGTTATTTCAAGCCCTTTTACCTACCATCCCTTGTTCCTGGCTTCATCATTTTAACCCTAACGTTCATATATATATGAATGATATAGATATAGATACATATATCCCTAAGCAAGCTCTTGAAATTCAATCCAACTATAATGGTTCTAGCTATTTGCCTAGCCTGTTTAAAAATGTTTCCACATAAAACATGCACTCAATATTTATAGCAACTTTTTATTGTCATAAATTTGTTGCAGTCTAGATGTTTTTGAATAGGTGAATGGACAAATAACATGTAGTATATCTATATAATATCATATTACTCAGTAAAAGAAAATATCTTGGAGTTAAGCATGGTGGCCTTTAATCTCAACACCAGGGAGGTAGAGGCATGCAAATCTCTGTGAGGTTGAAGTCAGCTTGTTCTACATAGTGAGTCTGTCTTGAAAAATGAGGAAGAAATTATCTATGAATTCAGGTAAATAACAAGGAGAAATCTTAAATTTATATTTCTATGAATTAAGTAACTTTAAAAAGGTGTGATTCCATTTTTATGTTATTCTGAAAATGGCAAAATTAAAACTATGGCAAAAAGATTAATAATTGCAGCAGTTTGAAGAAGTCACTTTTTTTGGTTTTTGGTTTTTTTTTTTGGTTTTTGGGGTTTTTTGTTTTGTTTTTTTGGGGTTTTTGTTTTGTTTTGTTTTTGTTGTTGTTTTGTTTTTCGAGACAGGGTTTCTCTGTGTAGCTTTGCGCCTTTCCTGGAACTCACTCTGTAGCCCAGGCTGGCCTCAAACTCACATAGATTCACCTGCCTTTGCCTCCCAAGTGCTGAACCTGGCAAAAAGTCACCTTTGTAACACTCTACTGACAGATCTGTGACATTAAACATCCATCAAAACCATACAATTTTACAGCATAAAGAGTGAACCTTAATAGACTCTAACTAAAAAATTCACATAGGGTATTGGGAGAGTCTAAAATAGAATACAGATGCTGACAAACAGACCTGGGTGCAATCAGTCTCATTGAAGTAGAATAGGCAAATGGTGCTCTCCAAACTCTGGACATGAATTCACTCTAAGTAACGACAAAGGGATAGACAATAAGCACTGGCTGATGGAGCTTTTTGGCCCTCCACAAGAGCACAAGCAACACTTCTGCAGCTACTATAATGCATATTGCACATGAACAGCAATAAAATGGGTAATAAATGGAATCCAAGTTTGTCCATGTTGGAATTAAAGATTACAAGTAAAGGGAGATAGTCAGGATAATCCCTTCAGTGATAGGTGAGCTGTAGACATCAGTTAGAATTCACATTTTACTTAATAGATAGAAGACAATCTATGTTAAAATCTGAGTTTAACACACATAATTCCTTGCTCTCTTAATTGGTAAGAGAAGCTGGGCCATTCTAGGAGCAGTGGGAAACATTAACTAAATTTTGCTTTCTAACACCATCTTTAAAAAATGAACAAGAACTCTTAGAGCACTGTATGATTCTAGGACTAGGGTAGGAAATATAAAAGGTAAACCAAGAGGTTACTGTAATGCAGAAAGTAAAGGAGAGGGAGGGAGTAATTAAGAGAGGGAAAGAGGGAAAGGAGTGATGGGGAAACTGGTTCATAAAGGTATCATCAGTCACACCCAGGAGTCAAGTAAAAGATCCCCCAAAGCCAAAGATTGAACAAGTTGATCTATACACAAATTATTACTGGATTATTACTCAATAGTGTAAGAAAAAATGCCCGACTCTGTACTAGTAAATATAAATGACTAAATAAAAAAGACAGTTATTTATACAATTAAATTCAAACAATTTTTATAGTTACTACACCCTTAGTAGGCAAGCACATCTTAAGTGTGAGTGGTACATAGCAACATCCTTCCAAAAAGTTTAATATGGAAAAGTGGGAGGTAATATTTAACTGTGGAGAAATCTAAAAACTACAATCTCAGACAGAAGATTAAAATTAACATTAACAACAAAACATTATGTTGATGTATGTACCCCTGGTGTAGGATGAAAACACAATTTACCTTCATGATCTTTTGCAGAAAAAGAAACCATGCACACACATGCAAGTACATCCACACCCACACGTAGTCTCATTTTGAGAAATCGTCAAATAAAATCAGCAGGGAAAGATTGTATAGAATATCATTTTACTAGGAAAAATCAAAACTTTCAAAGTCTGAAAAGTGAGGAAAGACTAAAAAAGTATCACAGCCACAGGATGCCAAAGGGGACATGACAAGTAGCTCCAAAGTGTTATACTGCATATGATACTGAAACAGAAAAGAAACCTGAGGAAAAAATTAGAAATCTCAGTAATGTGTAAGCTTTAGTTCATAATATGTAATATTGCTTCACCAATTATGACAGATACAGCTCAGTAATTGAGATATTAGCAATTAGATGAAGTATAGATTTCTCTGTACTTCACAAGTTATTTTGAAAATCTAAAACTACTCTAAATTTTTATGCTTCATTTTTTATTTTATTTTTATTAATTAATTAATTTCCTTCCCTCCTCTTCTCTAAGTCCCTTCCTCCAACCTCCCTTCTTCCCCCTCCCATCCAGTCCTCTTCCTTTCTCTTCAGAAAAGGTCAAGCATCGCACTTATATCACCCAGGCATGGCATCATGTTGCAGTAAGACTAGGCACCTCCTTTCCCATTAAGGCTGGACAAGGGAACCCACTAAATTTCTAATGTATCAAGAAAATACACATACTAATGAAGCTTTCTCTGTGGGCTATATATATTTTCCCATAAAAGAAATTAAAAATAATTAGTGCTTAAGATTCAAATTCAAGCCTCAATTAAGTATGATTTAAAAGCATTCACATTAATATTTACATTTAAATTTTATCTGTGGATACTTCATTCCATACACATTCACATTTTCTCACTGCTATGTACTCTTCAGTTTATTTTGGGTGTTTTATTTTCCATTATGCAAGTCATTCTGAGAAGCCAATCTCTCTTCCAATATATGATGAGACTCACACACTTATGTGTGCCTGAACACACACACACACACACACACACACACACACACATTTCTTTTAAATTACAAACTCTTGACAATTTCCTAAACAATCAGCCTATTTTAGTAGGAGACAGTAGAGTGTGTTATTATGATACCATTTTTTAAATAAAAATGAAAATAGAGTCAGAATATATATAAAGGCCCAGATTATAATAGATCTGTCATTTTGACAAGATTTTTAATGTGGCTTCTAGAACAGCAAGGAAATCTTCTCATATAATAGTATCTTGTGAATAGAAAAACATATTGCTTCAATTTCAGAGTTACCAGTTTGAACCTAATGTGTAAGCTTTACATCTTCCCGACAGTCCTGCTGTACCATCAAATCATACATTTTAAACACTGTCTAATTTCTTACAAAGTACTCATCTTCCATGTGAATATTTTCTCCAAGAGTCTACTTCATTATGGCTTTCTTACTAATCACATATTTTCAGCATTTCTCTCTAGTGCTTCTAAATAGAGGTAAGAAGAATCCCACCCCACCCCAAGGCTCCTCCCATGCAAGTGGTCCTTGTAAGAAGGTATTGGGTACTGGCAGAACAGGGACACTTGAAAAAATCAAGCTGTTCCATGGAGAGATGCAACCAAATAGTAAAGATATTCTGAGTTCTGTGAGGATGCCACGGCAGTAGTAAATCAGGGTTAGAAGGCTGTGGCTCGTTTTCTCATATGTCTACATCCATAAGGCATGTACCAGACTGGTGTTTTCCAGCCAAAAGTCAGATCAGTAGATCAGTGTAGATGGCATGAGTTCCCCTATAAAAGAAATCTATGACTGAAGGTTTTGGCGTATCCTTCAGGTCATGCAGAAGTGTTTGTTCAGCCAGAAGCCTTCTCTAGGGGCCTGATCTCTAGCTTTGTTATATTCCTGTGTGCTTCTCCAGAGTACCATTATATAGACAATGTTCTCTACTACCCTCCAGACACAAAAATTTCCACTATAAACTTTACTCTAGATCTCATGTGGCTGTGATAGGACATTTGGTCTTACTTGCTTTACAATTTGTTGCAGTGTGAGTTAGATGACTTCCCCAATGTCCACCATAATCTACAGTAATCATAATGATTTAAACTACAAGTTATTGCTTTTACACATATCTCTTGTGGTGATTCAACTATAGCCAGAGATCAAAAGTTACATGGTTTTACATCATTAATGGTTTGAGAGGAAGTTTCTCAGAAAGAAGCCATTCCTTTGGATGTGAGAGGATTACAGCTACAATATGTTAATCTTCAAGATAAAAAGTCTGTGCTCCCTGCTTCACTCTGGACCTTTCTATGAAGTTACATGAATTGATCCAATGAAGACAATGTAGTGTGCTGTGTCCTGCACCAGTGGAATGAGAACAGAAGAGACAATAATACCTGTGCACATATTAATTCCAAAAAATGGACAGCTCCTGACTGCCAAACAATCTATTTCTACCAAATCTACTACCTGTGAGGCTGTGTAAATGGGATTTACAAATCAAAAAGCCAAAATATTCATTCTTAGTCCCTCAAAGCTATCTACCCTAAAAGGTAAATAAGTGATATAAAATGTTAGATAGTAAGAATGAGGACATCTAGCAATTAAAAAATAATCAGGATTTTCTGGGGACCTTGAGGCCATGTCAGTGAGAGAAGCAGTTAGGTTAAATGAGATCTCCACTTCTCTTCCCCTTTCCTATGGGAGCCTGTTTTCAGGTTCCTCGTGGCTTTGTCTGGCAGGTCCTCATAGAAAGGATGATTAGGACCACAGGCCTGAGTGCAGGTGTCTGAGATGGTCTGCACTTGGCTGTGCTGGGGTGGGAGAAGATCTTTTGCTCCACCCCTTGGCGTTTCTATAAATACCCTGGGGCAGAGACAGTCAGGACCCATTGGAATAGATTCCAGGTCCTCTCAAAGCTATCCTTTATTTTCTATCTATCCCCACAATCCAAATCCTTCTATCTAATATTTCCTGCTGCTCGCACTCAAGAAAACTCTGGGGAACTGTGGGGTTGGTGGGTAAATGCCCCACACTTTCCTACAAGTCCAATCCCCAGTCTTACACCCAGCTGTGTAGGAGACCGCCTGCTGCAGCCTCTCCCACCCTTTCTGCTCCCATCTTTGGTGAATCACCAAGGTCTTCTCCTCTAACCGTCTTCCCCACTCACCGCATTGTCTCATCCCCCATCTCTAGTAGGAATTCCTTGGGAAGCCTGCAGCCAAACCAGCCAGAGAAGCAGGTAGGTAAGTTTCAGATCTTCTGTATTTCTCTTGTCCCTCAAATCTAATACCCCAGTCTCATCCCCAGCTCTGTAGCAAACAACCTGTTGTGGGCATCTCCTCAATCTCTGCCCCCAATCTCAGGGGATTATACAGATCCTGGTGGAACACTCTGCTTTCCTCCCTCCTGTGGACACCCTCAGCATCCCCAACTCTCAGCCCATCCCGATCCCTAAGTGTCAGCTACCAATACCTAGAAAAACATCTTACCCAGAACCCCCAGTGATCACACCTGACAGGACCCCAGAAGAATTTCCTACCAGGCAGCACACAACTACTACACCATCCAAAGAGCCAGAGAGGACAACAGAAACCAAGGGACCAAATAACCACTCAACGAAGATAAGACCAGATATCAGCACCTAGAATTACAACCATTCCAAACCCAGATGCCTAGATAACAGCATAAAAAAAAACACAACCAATAACAGCCAGAAAAATATGTCTCCACTAGAGCCCAGCAACCCTATCACAGTAGACGTGAGAATTGCAATATAGCTGAGGCATAAGACAAAGACCTTAAAATAGCCTTTATGTCTATGATAAAGGTTCTTTAAAAAGAAACTAATAAATTCCTTAAAGTAATCTATGAGAAGACATACAGTAGAAGGAAGTGAGTTAAGACAGTTCAAGACTTGAAAGTAAAAATATAATTAATAAAGAAAATCCAAACTCAGGGAAATCTGTAAATGAAAAATTTAGGAACTTGGTTAGGAACCTCAAAACAAGCCTTACCAATAGAACATAAGAGATGGAAGAAAGAATCTCAGGCATTGAAAATATGAATGAAGAATGAATGTCTCAATCAAAGAAAATGCTAAATGTAAAAATTATTCTTGGCACAAAATATCCAGGAAATCTGGGACATTATGAAAAGTCTAAATCTAAGAATAATAGGAGGAGAGGGAAGAGAAGAAACCAAGGTCAAAGGCACAAAAATATTTTCAATAAAATTATAGAAGAAAATGTCCTTAACCTAAAGATGAAGATGCCTATCAAGATGCAAGAAACATATGGAGCATAAAATAGACTGGAAAATAAAAGAAATTTTCCTCAGCCCATAATAATCAAAACAGTAAATGCATGGGAAAAAAAAGAATATTAAAAGCCGCAATGACAAATAGACTGAAAGAAATCCAGGAAACAATACCTTTCACAATAGCCTCAAAAATATAAAATATCTTGAGTAACTCTAACCAATCAAGTGAAAGACTTGTATGATTAAAACAAATTAAGGCATTGAAGAAAGAAATTGAAGCAGATATCAAAAAATGGAAAGATCTCCCATGCTCATGGATCGATAGAATTAACATAGTAAAAACGTCAATCTTACCAATAGCAATCTACAGATTCAATGCAATCTCCATCAAAATCTCAACACTCTTCTTCACAGATCTTGAAAAGACAACTTTCAGCTTCATATGAAAACACAAAAATCTCATGATAGCTAAAACAATCATGAATAATAAAAGAACTACTGGAGATATCACCATCCCTGACCTCAAGTAGTATTATAGAGCTATAGTAATAAAAACAGCATTGTATTGGCACAAAAGTAAAACCAGGTACACTGAACCTGATAGAGCAGAAAGTGGGTAATAATCTTTAACTCATTGGCCCAGGAACAGGTTTTCTGAACAGAACACCATTAGCACAGGTACTAAGATCAACAAATATAAATGGGACCTCGTGTAACTGAAAAGTTTCTGCAAAGTGAAGAACACCATCATTCAAATAAAGCAGCAGCCTACAGAATGGGAAAAGATTTTTACACATCCAACAGAGGGCTAATGTCCACAATATATAAAAAAAAAACCAAAAAAAAAAAAACTCGGTATTAAAAGAAGAAATAACACAATTAAAATGGGTTATATCTCTAAACAAAGAATTCTCAAAATAAGAAATCCACATAACTAAGAAACACTTAAAGAAATGTCCAACATCAGTAATCATCAGAGAAATGCAAATCAAAAATAATTTGAAATTTCATTTTATACCCATCAGAATTGTTAAGATCAATGAAACAAATGATAGTTCATGCTGGCAAGGATGTGGAGTAAGGGGAACACTCCTCCACTGCTGGTGAGAGTACAAACTCGCACAGCCACTATGGAAATCAGTGTGGCAGCTACTAAGGAAGATGGGAATCAATCTACCTCAAGTATGCTTCACACACATACACACATACACAAGGACACTTGCTCAACGATGTTTACTGCTACTCTAATCATAATAGCCAGAAACTGAAAACAACCTACATGTCCCTCAGCAGAAAAATGGATGAAGAAAATATGGTACATTTATACAATGGATTATTACTCAGCTATGTAAAAAAATGACATCATGGAATTTGCAGGCAAATGTATGGAACTTGAAATAATTATACTGGGTGAGGTAACCCAGACCAAGAAAGACAAATATTGTATATACTTTTTTGTATGTAGATATTAGTCATCAAGTCAGTGATAACCAAGCTACAATCCACAGAATTTCAGAGGTTAGGTGTAGAGTAAGGAACTAGTAGAGACCAATAGATCTCCATTGGAAAGGAAAATAGAATAGATAGTTTTGAATAGATGTGGAGGGACTGAAAAAGGGGGATCAACTGGAGAGGGAGAAGAAGATGGAGATAAGGGGGTAAATGAGGAGAGACAGTTAAAATTAAGGGCCATTTGAAGGTAGTATGGAAACCTAACGCAGTAAAAGCTTCCTTAAATGTATACATATATGAAGTCAATCTAAATCGAATTGCCAAATAATCGTGTGGGATTTCGCAGAGCTCCAGCTGGACATTTCTTGTCACCAGATGAAGATTCCAGCACTGGGATTTGCAGGTTATGAATGTCTACCCACATATTTTTATCCTTCCTATGAACCACTTGCCCTTGCACCAAGAAGGCTTAGTGGATAAGAACTCCTGATGGACAAACATGAAGTCCTCCTGACTTTGAGTACTCAGCATCCACGTAAAAAGGTAGATTTGACACGACAAGTACCTGTAATTCCAGTGCTGTGGGGGTACAGGCAGGAAGAGCACTAGGATTTGCTTGATGCCAGTCTGTCCCCAGGTTCAGTGAAAGATCCCATCTCAAACCAATAAGGAGGAGAGTGATAGAACAGGGCACTGGACATCCTTCTCTGGCCTCTAATCATGTATGGGCACATGAACCTACACACATTTACTTATAAACCACACACATATCCCACTCACAACCACAAAGAGAAGGAGAGAGGAAGGAAGAGATTTAGAAAGATCAAATAGTTTTTAAAAAATCTAAGATATAAACTAAGACATCCATACTCTACATTTGTTTCTTAAACATGTCTTTCTTTTTAATGGAAATATAGGCAATTCCTTTAAGTTTTACTCCCCAAATAGTTCCTGATTGTCTACAATGCTTTGGTTGAAACAGAGACATTTTATCCTGTTTGTGTATGCTATTTAGCAATGTCAATAGAAGCCTTTTCATGACAAAATTGTTCTCCAAACAACTTGCAATCTGCTAACACACTCTCATTTCATCCTGCAACTAGTGACAATTTGAATGCACTACATGCCATAGGTTACCCATCTTCCATTTCCTGTGGCAGAGAGATATCCAATCACTTTTATAAAACAAAGAAATGTCATTTTTCACATCTCCTCCCAAGGGAAGAAGAAAAGGTGAGGCATTACACGGGCCTGTTCCCAAGGAAACTTCCCAACAGGTGTGACAGTGAGGAGGTAACCACTGCAGGTAAGGCACAGGTATAGTGGTATTTTATTTGTACTGAAATGTGATTTTATTTGTATGTTAATAAATAAAGTTGCCTAGGGGTCAGAGCTATTAGGAAGCCATAGCAAAAGCCAGGGTGGTGGTGGTGCACGCCTTTAATCCCAGCACTTGGTAGGCAGAGCTAGGTAGATCTCTGTGTGGTCAAGGATACAGCCAGCATTGGAGACACACGCCTTTAATCTCAATACCAACCATAGAAGACCTGGAGTGACCTACAGACAGGCAGTGATGAGACAGTCATGTGGTTGGGTTTACAACCAATGAGAATTAGAACAGAAAGTCTATTTAAAGACAAACACACAGGAAGTAGGTCTCT
>CABHPP010146411.1:0-42028 GCA_902168425.1 Peromyscus attwateri | reverse complement strand
TGCCCAGGGGTCAGAGCTATTAGAGCCATAGCAAAAGCTGGGTGGTGCACGCCTTTAATCCCAGCACTTGGTAGGCAGAGCTAGGTAGATCTCTGTGTGGTCAAGGATACAGCCAGCATTGGAGACACACGCCTTTAATCTCAATACCAACCATAGAAGACCTGGAGTGACCTACAGACAGGCAGTGATGAGACAGTCATGTGGTTGGGTTTACAACCAATGAGAATTAGAACAGAAAGTCTATTTAAAGACAAACACACAGGAAGTAGGTCTCTCTTGGCTGTAGAGGATCGTTGGAGCATGAAGGGTAAGGCTCTTAGCTCTGACCTCTTGGCTTTCTTCTCTGAATTGGCTCTGTGTTTCTTATTCAATAAGACGGTTGGTTACTTCTACACACAGGCAGGAAGGTGACAGAAAGGAATATGTAACAGCCATTTACTCACTCTCCTCCTCTCCCCCAACTTTTTCCTCCCTCCCCTTCATTCCAGTTCTCCCTTTGTATCTAGACCTGCTGTAATTGAGCAGAAAGAGACTCTCTAAGGGTCAGGTTCCTAGGACTAAAATCAACCAACCAATAAATTAATTAATTAATTAATTAATTAATAAAATCTATTAGTGGATAGGACAAACCAGACATAAATTCACATAGTATAATAACTATATAAGACATAAACAAATATTTGTCTGTGAAATTTTACATATGTGAAAATCACATATTTTAGCAGGCTTTAAGGCAGTGGTTCTCAACCTGTGGGTCACAACTTTTTGGGGGTTGAACACCCCTTTCACAGGGGTCACCTAAGACCATCAGAAAACAGACATTTACCTTGTAATTCATAACAGTAGCAAAGTTACAGTTATAAAGTAGCAATAAAAATAATTTTATAGTTGGGGGTCACATCAACATGAGGAACTGTATTAAAAAGTTTGCAGCATTAAGAAGGTTGAGAACCACAGCTTTAAGGCAACTTACAAGGGAATAATGATAAAATTAATTTTCCAATGATCCTATTTCAAAGCTATTATTAATACAAGCTGATGACAGGGTATGTGGAAGAAATATTACTAAGATATTACTGAACAAAACATTTTAATAGTTACTTGATAAGTATACTAATTTATTATCAATAGATATGTCAAGTAAAATAAATTTTAAAATTTTCATGGTGAATGTGCCTTGCATGAAACATTAAGCTGGCAGCACATATAGAGACCAGACAAGATTTATTCAGTGCTAGTATTTACTGCTGTCCTCTGGCACAGTACAGTGCTGTGGGATGTTCTGTATGCTGTGAATGTGTTGCTATGATTGGTTGATAAATAAAACGCTGATTGGCCAGTAGCCAGACAGGAAGTATAGGCGGGATAAACAGACAAGGAGAATTCTGGGAAGTAGAAGACTGAGTCAGTAGACGCCAGCCTGCCGTTCAGGGAGCAGCATGTAATGGACACAGGTAAAGCCACGGAACACATAGCAACATACAAATTAACAGAAATGGACTGAGTTTAAGTGTAAGAGCTAGTCAGTGGTAGGCCTGAGCAGTTTTAATTAATATAAGGTTTCTAAATGATTATTTTATAAGTGACTGCAGGGTCCGTGGGACTGGGCAGGACCAGGAAAAACTTCAGCTACAGTACAAAACTGTCATTCAGGACTAGGTAGGTAAGTGTGTGAGAGTAGATACCAGGTTTTGATTTCAGTTGTTTCTAAACTGTAAAATTCATGCCCACAGCATAATAAGCAGTACATGATGGCACATACCTTTAATCCCAAGATTCAGGAGGCTGACACGGAAAGGTGGTATGTTTGGTGCCAACCCAGGCTACCTAGTGAGACAAGGTGAAAAGGGAAGACTGGAAGGAGGAAAGGAAATGAAGGGAGGGAAAGAAAGACAGGAAGACAGGAGGATAGGGAGAAGAGAGAAAAGGAAGATGGAAGGGAAGAAAGAATGAGAGAGGGGGGAGGGGAGGGAGGGAGAAGAAATGAAGGAAGAAAAGAGGAAGAAATGTGTTTAAGACACCAGTCACCAGCTGTTCTCCTTCATCTCATTATTTATAGTTAGGGAACAAAAGAGTAATGAGAATACTCGTAAGTGAACTGAAAGGAACCAGTAGTTTGACATGAGCCAAAACAGAGTACAGAAAACAATGGAACATTAGGTGCATATTGTTATGGGGAAAGGATTTCAACTTTGCCTTTTATGCCTAACTAAGCTACTTCCAACAGTAATCATGAAATTAGGACATTTCTATAGATCAAAAGAATCCAAGAATCCTAGAGTTCCAAAAGCCACAAAAGGAACTTTAGCTTTAAGAGGCCCTAGAACTGAGGAATAGAATGCAAACAACAACAATAATCACATACTTGTTGGAAATTAACATTTAACTGTAAATTTTGTCTTTAAAAGTTGTTAGGACAGCAAATAATAAAAAAGGGGTTGTTGTAATATTAAAAGTAGTGTCCAGCTCTCACTTCCTTCAGGAAAAGGAAGTGATATCAGACAAATCTTATGTAGACTTTAAGGAAAATATTGTTTTCATACTTATAGTAAAAAGAATGCAATGCTAACTACCAAAAGAGCCAAACCAGCAGCAGAAATGTGTAGATTACAAAACGGTCCCTAAGGATGAGAACAAAAAAGTGCATGGAAAACAGATGAGGCAATAGCTAAGTACATCCAAGCACCACAGAGAGTAAAGATACTAAGAGTAGCCATGAATGAAAAGAAGCCGTTATAGTGAAGGACATCCATCACACAATGAATGAAACAGACTCTTGTCTAACTTCCCTCCTGGGGAGGTCTTGACATACAGAGATGACTTCTCTGTTAAACTGTGTCAGCTGAGAGAAAAGGCTGAGTGTTATGGAATATTATTTTAAGATATGTTACATTTGTTTGTGCTGTGGAACATTTGTTTAATGATGCAAAGATGTGTTGCATTCCTTTATGTTGCATTTGTGTAATTCTGTAAAGCTGTGTTACTGTGCCTATCAAAAACACCTGATGGTCTATAAAGAGCTGAATGGCCAATAGCAAGGCAGGAGAAAGGACAGGCATGGCTGGTAGCTAGATAGAATAAATAGAAGGAAAAAAAGAGAGATTAGAAAGTAAAAGAAGATCAAGGAGCAAGAAAGCAGGGGTCAGCTACCCAGCCACACAGCCAGATACAAAATAAGAAGGAAAGAAAAGATATACAGAAATAGAGAAAGGTAAAAGCCCAGAGGCAAAAGGTAAGCAGGATAATTTAAGACAAGCTAGCAAGAAACAAGTCAAGCTAAGGCTGAGAATTTATAAGTAACAATACTTCTCTGTGTGGATTTATTTGAGAGCTGGGTAGCAGGCCCCCCAAAGAACCAAAAGAGTAAGAGTGAAAAAAAAAAAAAAAGCACCGACAACAGCTAGTGCTGTAGACATCAGGACATCATGAATGCAGTGTTTTCCGTCAGGATTATTTTAAAAAACATTTAATTTTTGAAGTGGAAAAAAGCTAAACCTATTACCCAAACCTTATTATTCTCTTTCCAATTAGTGGCAGCCAAAATAACTCATTTTTAATTATTAAATTGAAATTTTGTTGAGTAGCAGTTGTTACAAACATACATGTACACGCACACATGCTCACTTTTAAGAGTTGCTCTAGCTTGATTGTAAATAATTGTTTTTCTGAGTCCAGGTACTGTGTGTTCTTTTAAATCATCTACTCATTCTTCATCTTTCACATCTCCTGCTATTGAGTCTGTGGGGTTTGCTGTGTCTTAATGTTTATACACAAATAAACATTAGCCTTCTTTGCCTGTTAAATGTTATATTACTTAGAGATTTGAGGCATATATATTTTTATTTCGAGTACAGGGCTTTCTTCATAATGAATGCCTCTTTTCCATTCTAGGGGGGACAATAACAGCAACACCAACGCTGGATGTGGGGTGTCCAATAGAAAGCCCAGGGCACTAAATGAACTTCTCTCTAAATGTGAGCAAGAACGACCATAAGGATGATTTCCTTACCTTGGCTCTACATGGGATTGAACCCTGTGGGAATGAATATACATAAAAATCCTAAATAATGGGAGCAAATTTGCCTACAAATTATGCATGTGGGTTGTATAATGTTTCAGCATACCTTAAATTCATCATAATAGGTTTGGATAACTTTTCACAATAATTTACTTAGAAAAATACATTCAAATTTTCACATCCTTGGGTAATGCAATTCATGTCAAGAGAAGGATTACTAATTCCCTTAATGATTCATTTTACACTCAACTCCACAGAATACAGGAGTCTAGAAGAGGATATCATTTGGCAATAAATGTCAAAAACATGTTTTATCTAAATAGCTCAACATACAGTACTGACAAAATTTAGTTAGAGATAATTTATTCCCTTCAGTGGCCAAAGTAATCTATGGTTTTCCTCAAATTGCTTTTGTCTATAAAATAAACTCAATTTGCTTGAGCACATGAAGCACGAATTTAAAGCAATATTTCATAAATCTCTGTCACCGAAGATTAAAGTAACCTTTAATTTACAAATGCTGCCACCAGCCTGTGAGCTTTAGGTTGCCAGGGTTTAAAAACTGAGTTAGACAACAAAAGCTGATTTCCAACTTTACCTGCTAGTAAAGGCAAGATTCCTAATAAAATAAGAAGAGATAAGTCATTATTAAGTGTCCCTAAAGAGCTCATATGTTCACTAATATGGTTCTAAATTCTTGCTTGTGTGAGCAGGGCTGCTTTAATGGAACACTGGGGAGGAGGTATTTAAGCTGTGTCCACAGTTATCTGTCATGGTAACTTCACTTTGTAAATTCCACACTACATTCCCATCTGTGCATAAGGTCAAGAAAATGCACAAGGCTCCCTCTTGCTTGTAAAAACACACATAACCAGTGGAGCCTCTCATTTAGGGTGATCGTTTTAGTACTGTGCACCAGCCACAAGCCCAGTGAGAAAGCAATGAAATTGAACATTATTCCATTGTGTCTATTAAATTCATAATAGGCCACCATGAAGCTATGTCAAAGCCTCTTTTCTTTCAAATAAATGCTAGTATGTGCCATATATAAAATCTTTCTCTTTAATTAGCAATATTTTTTAGACCGGTAATAAGTAGGAGGCCTTGTGCTATGCAGTTTACATGCATATTTAATTCTCACAACTATTTCAGAAGGCAAATCTTTAATCTCCTGTTTAAAAAAGAAAACTGAGTTTGGGGCTGAAGAGATGATTCAGTAGTTGAGAGCACTGGCTGTTCTTCTGAAGACCTGGGTTTTATTCCCAGCACCCACATGGCAGCTCACAATAGTCTATAATTCTAGCCTGGGAGATCTGACCTCGGGGGGACCAGGCATACACATGGTGGCATATATATTCACATGCAAGCAGGTAAAGCACTCATAAAAATATACTTAAATTGAAAAAGAAAACCAACTTTGTTCTCCACTATCACAAAGAAAGGTAAACATGAGAAAACTGAGACATAAGAGACATAAGACATAAGACACAACTAATAAATGTTACAGAATATTTTCAATACTGTACTTCACTTTTCAAAACAATTTAAGGTTTACTGGTGGGAAGTGACCAGAAAGTGCAAAGGATGCCCCCATTTCTTTATCATTTCTTATTAACAGGGTTCATTTGTCACAGGTGGTAATCAGTTATTCTTAAGTGGCACCTGTATTTCTCATTAGGGCTCACCCTGTTTGGTACATTGGCTAATGCACAGTGTAGTGTACTAACCCCTGGAGCTCTGCACAGAGCAGCTTCACTGCCCTAAGACTCACCAGTTCCAGCTTCCATCACTCATGTTGAGTCCCTGAAAATCAAACCGTGAACCCCTTCACTAGCTCCACAGTCTTGCCTCTACCACAACATGATTTAGTTGGACCCACAGAGCACATAGCCTTTGCAAACTGGTTTCTTTCACTTATTAACATGCATTTAAGCCATTCCTAAGTCTTTCTGTGGCTCCGTAGCTCCTTTTTTTTTTTTTTTTCCATAAGTGGTGGATAATTTTGCTTTGACCATTTATTTATCTATTTGCATATTGAAAACCATCTAACTTAGTTCCAAATTTTGTCAGTTATAAATAAACCTGCTATAAACATCCACATACAATTAGTTCTGATTTTGGCCTCTTAGCACTCCCCACCCCATGCCAATTTGTTAAAATCCCAACCTTATTTGTGTGAACATGAAGTTTCAATTTCTTTGAATAAATTTTCAGTATCTCTCTACTAGTTTCCTATGGTTTCCCTAATGAAGTGCCCCAAATTGTATAGCTTAGTACAGTCAAAATTGATGGCCTCACTGTCCTGCAAGCTAGAAATCTGAAGTCAAGATGCCAGTAGAAAATACTGTTTCTCACAACTGTAAGGGAGAATCTCCCTGGCTTCTGATGAAGTGCTAGTTGTCCTCAGGTTCTTTGGTTTGTAGACACCTCAGTCCGGTCTCTCCTCCATCTTTACTTGTTATTCTCTCTTATGTCATTTACTGTCTTTCCTCTGAGGATTTCAGTCATGGCACAAATTTTCTTTTATAACGAATGCATTCATATTGAATTAGGGCCTCATTCTAACTTTTATATTTTGTATTTTTATACTTTAGATTATGGGCCCTTTATTACATATGTGTTTCAGAGAGATTGTCCTCCAGCTTTGTGACTTGTCTTATTTTCATATTTTAAGATGCATTTATTTTATGTATATGAGGGTTTGGTCTGCTTATATGTAGGTGCACCACATGTGTGCTGTACCTGCAGAGGCTGGGAGACAGCATAGGATTCCCTGGAACTGGATTTAGAGAAGGTTGTGACCTAATATGTGGGTGCTGGAGCTGAAGCTGGCCCTATGCAAGAACAGCAAGTGCTCTGAACTGCTGAACTATTTCTCCAGCCTGCAACTTTTACAGAGAAAAAGACTTTAATTTTAGTGAGGTCCAACTGGTCTTTTTATTTCCTTTCTTGGATAATATTTTTAGTTTATATCTAAAATTTTATCCTCAGGCCTTAGAGAAACATTGTTTTGTTATACATTTAGAAATATGATGCATGTTCAGTTGATTTTTGTCAAAAATAAAAAGGTCTAAATCTGTAGTCCTTCCAAGCACTTTCTTGAGAAACACAGCTGCCTGGCATCATTTTATGAGAGATTGTCATTTCTCCATTGAATTGCTTCCCTGCTTAGTCTAATCCAGTTGTTTTTATTTGTGTCAGCTGGTATGTTTCTGAGTTCTCTGCTCTCTTGACCTATGTGTCTGCCCTTTCATCAGTATCACACCCTTTTGATTGCTCCAGCTATGGAATGTAGGTGTAAGTTTCTGTCCCGCAAGCCACTCCCAAGTAACCACACAGAGGCTTAGTATTAATTATAAATGCTCTGTCAATAGCTCAGGCTTGTCACTAGCTAACTCTTACATTTTAAATTAACCCATGTATTTATCTACACTTTGCCACATGACTTGGTACCTTTTCTCAGTACATCTTTCTTCTCTCTGTGTGTGCTTGCTACTCCTCTGACTCCACCCTTTTTCTTCCCAGAATTCTCTGTTTAACTCTCCCCCAACCTTATCCCGTCCAGCTATTGGCCAGTCATCTTTCTTATTAAACCAATCACAGCTACATATATTCATACAACGTAAAGGAATATTCCACAATGGAATAAGCATTTAAGTAGAGAATTGTCGATCTTTATACTTTATTTTTGTCAATATTATTTTAGATATTCTGAGTCCTTTGTGTTCCCATATCAACTCTCAAATTGTTGTTATTATTCACAAAGTAATCAACATAAGTTTTGCCATAAGGTAGAGGCAACAGACATCTTAAAAATGTTGGGACTTTAGAATATTAGATACATGGACACTGACTATCTCTCCATTTGCTCAAACTGATTTTGATTCCTTCTGTTGTAGCTGGAGTTTTCTCTCCGAGTCCCACCAATCCCCGGTAGTCCCACAGCCCACTTATAAAATAAACTCACAGACGTTTATATTATTTAAACTGTTTGGCCTAATGGCTCAGGCTTCTTGTTAACTGTTCTTATATCTTAAATTAACCCATTTCTATTCATCTATACTTTGCCATGTGGCTCGTGGCTTACCAGTACCTTACATCTTCCTTGTCATGGCAGCAGCTGGCAGTGTCTCTCCCCTCAGTCTTCCACCTCCCAGAATTCTCTTCTCTCCTTGTCCCACCTATACTTCCTGCCTGGCTACTGGCCAATCAGTGTTTTATTTATTAACCAATCAGAGCTACACATTTAACATACAGAACATCCTACAGCATTCTGTTAGATGCCTATAGTTTTTCTCAGCTTTTACATGAGAACTGTATTTTGCTAAATGTTTACATATTTCATTTTGAAAATGTTTTGTATTTTAATTTGTAAATAAATGTCTGTTACTTTATTTCAAAACAGCTATTGATAGTAGGTGTCTAGGAATCATTTAACTTTATTAACCTTGACTAATCCCAGGGATCATTTTTTGGTTCTTTGACATTCTCTACATTAACAATCATCTCTATGAAATGAATACATTTTTTCCTGTCCAATCTATAGAATTGTCAGTTCTTTTTGTTATTGCTGCATTAACCAGGATTTAAACAATGATGACTAGTAGAAGAGAACATCTCTACCTAGTTTCAGATTTCAAATAGAATGCTACTTGTTTCCCACTACTGGGGATGATCACCTGAATCCAGTAGCTTAGATCCCAGAATGCTGCCTGGGAGCATCAAGGGAATGAGTAAGGAACAGACACACAAATGCATGTGCAGAAAAGCTGGACTCAGGTGGTATGTGTACATTTTGATAGAGCAGCAACACCTACTATAAGACAGGAACCTCAGCATGTGTATTATTTATAGCAGAAAGGGAAGGGGCCAACTAGCCTTAGTAGAATCTGTAAGCTAGCAGTCTCAGACTATAAACATCCTAAAGAGGATGCTATAGTTGCTAGATTGTGTTCCCACTGCTAGCATTCACATTTGGACCATTGGAGGATTCTGTCATCCCTTTGGACCTCACAATGTACAGGTAGCTGGAATTACCATGGGTCTGAGACACTGGTCCTTAACATGACTGTGCCCATGTCAACAACACACATTTACTCAGGGCTTCAACCACTCTTTACATATTTGTTCAAGGCTTCCTCTGCTCCCTACATATGATGGTATGTATGGAAGCGTAATTGTCAAGTAAATATTCTTTTTCAAATTAAGTAGTTTCTCTATATGCCTAGCAATTGTGGTTCTGTTTGTTTGTTTGCATGTGTATGTATGTGGTATGCATCCATGTGTGTAGACATGTTCCCAAGTATGCAGTTGCACATGCATATGTCTGCTGTGGATATAGCTCTGTATGCTGTGAATGTATTGCTCTGATTGGTTAATAAGTAAAATGTTGATTGGCCAGTAGCCAGGCAGGAAGTATAGGCAGGACAAGCAGAGAAGAGAATTCTGGGAAAAGTCAGGAGTTGCCAGCCAGACATGGATGAAGCAAGATGTGAAGGCAGAACTGAGAAAAGGTACCAAGCCACATGGCTAAACATAAATAAGAATTACGGGTTAATCTAAGTGTAAGAGCTAGTCAGTAATAAGTCTGAGCTAATGGCCGAGCAGTTTTAATTAATATAAGCCTCTGTGTGTTTACTTGGGTCCAAGTGGCTGCAGGACTGGCAAGTGAGAGAGATTTGTACTGACCACGCACCAGGTGGAACACAGAAAAACATTCAGCTACATTTGTCTGTGCATGTGTGTGGAGGCCAGAACTTGACATTTTGTGTCTTTCATGATTGCTTTCCACTTTATTTACTGGGACAGATTCTCTTACTGAAACTTGATCTCATGGATTCAGCTAGTCCAGCTGGCTAGCTTGCTACATGAATGCTTTGTCTCCACTTCCCACAGTATTAAGTTACAACCAGGCCAGCCCTACAACAGCCCAGCCTTTACATTGGTTCTGAGGATCCAAACTCCAGTCCCAGAGCTATCATGGCAAGCATTTTATCCACTCATTCATCTCCCTAGCCCTTGTAGTATTTTCATGATGATTTTCTAAGTCTTTTATGTGGTCATACCAGATTTTTTCTTCCTTAGCATATATGGGTTACATAAATTGACTCTTGTTTGCTTACCTAGCCTTGCATATCTAGAATAATATATTTTGGACACGTTATATAACTATTTTCATAAGTTAAAGATGTTGGCATTCATAATATATAAATCTCTAGTTTTCCCTCTTGTAAAATTATTGCTTGGTTTGGTAACAGAATACAGTTTGAAACCACAGCCTGACTCCAGAACGTATTCTATTATCTTACATAGTATATTGTCAGGATACTTTCAATGCTTAAGCTTCTACCATAAACTACTACTGTTTGATGTTGTCATATACATGGCTATTTATGTCCGAAGAAAGATAATTTAGGCAAAAATAAGCAAATTTGCTTTATTTATATAATAAGTGCAGTAAGTGTCCCCCTTATATGATATGTGGGGAATAAACTATGCATGGATTATAAAGCACATAGTATGTTCTTGAGGTAAAAGTCAAGTCACAATTGAGTTCACTTATACTCCAAACAATATATATGATATATACTATCAACAGCAGAATAAATACACTTGCTAGTCAACAAATATTTTTAATTGGATGTATTATATTTTGAACAATACTCCTACACTTTGATTTCTTTTTATTACAGCTAAAATCATGTTACACTTACAGATGGTGATGGCCAAAAGAGAACTAAAATCATTTTTTAGATTTTAATAGTAGAAAAGTAATAAAAAGTAATCACACTTCCATGATGCAAGACATATACAGGAATTTCAATCATTCTTGTAAATATCAAATAAGCTATCTTTTTTCAAATGGATGTAAATGTCATTTAGGAGGTTTCACTCTGCCTCATTAACTATCCAGGAGTTATATTTTTAGATTATTTCACTTAGATAGCTACAGAGCATCGAAACATTTTAAGTGTGTCTTAGTTAAGGTTTTTATTGCTGTGAAGAGACACCAGGACCACGAAAATTTTTATAAGGAAAACATTTAGTTGGGAAGCCTCACTTACAGTTTCAGAAGTTTAGTCCATTATCATCGTAGCAGGAAGCAAGGCCACATACAGGCAGACATGGTACTGGAGAAAGAGCTGAAGGTTCTTGCATCTTGACCAGAAGGCAACAGGAAGTGGTCTGAGACTCTCGGTGTGACTTGAGCATATATGGAATCTCAAAGTCCGCTTTCACAGAGACATACTTTCTCCAACAAGACCACAACTACTCCAACAAAGTCACACCTCCTAATAGTGCCACTCTCTTTGGGGGCCATTTTCTTCCAAACCACCACAAAGTACCATAGATAAAAGTACTAACGCTTCCTGAGTGATCATACCATAATATATTTCCTCAGGTACCATCATTGTTGAAACCAATATATGGTCCTGTTCACTTGGGCATGGGAAAGCAGCTATAATGACCCATCCTATTGTTTTGTAGAGGCACAAAGCATCATATCCATGTTTTTGATAGAATTTCAACTTGAGCTTATGTTCCCATTTTAAAATACAGGAAAATGTTTTACTCATGGTCCTGATCTTGAACTCATACTCTGTGGACTGAGCAGAAGAAATGTTTGAACAATAGTAAGCCAACTGTGTTCATTCTGCAGCCTATTACAAGCCATGAATTAAGAATGCTTCCTACATTTTAAAAGCTGTAAGGGAGAATATGAGTCACAAACTGTTCATAGCACATTATGCCTGGCCTGATGGAAAAAGTCTGCCAACTCTTCTCTAAAGGAGCCTGGTAAAGCTTTCCATGATGATGAAAGTGCCCTGGACCTCTTCTGACCAATAAAGTAGTCCCGAAGCAAATGCAAATACAGCATAGTTAAAATGTGGCATGTACAAATGAGGGAACATAATTCTTTAATTTTATGTATTTATGAGTATGAGTGTTCTGCCTGCACCACATACATGCCTGGTGCCTGTAAAGGCTAAACAAGGTTGTTAGATCCCCTGGGACTTGGGTTACAAACAGTTGTAGGCCACCACATGGGTGCTAGGAATCAAACCCCCTGGAAGAGTAGCCAGTGGTTTTAACTGCTTATTCATCTCTCCAGCCCTGGAAATAGATTTTTTTTAAGGGGATAAGAAATATTTCACTCTGGGGCCAAATGTGAGTGGCCATAGGCTTTAAATACAAATTCAGGTTTCTCCAAAGTATCTGTTCTTCCAATATGGTACCAGTTTGGTGAACTTTTACAGTAAAAGATCAAAGAAAGTTGTAAATTGAAATACTCTTCAAACATAAAATGTGATGGTTGGCCAGCAAGGAGTACTGTGAATAAAGTTCCTGGAAAGAACTATACCTTATAAAAAAAACCTTCTACAAGGTCCAGAGCATAATTACAATTTATCTTGGGCTATCTTTATCCCTCCTTAATTCCCACTTCTTACACACCCCCAAGTCTGACCTAATATCCTTGTAACTAACAGATAAAACCTTTTGGAATGTATTAACAGACAACTAGCTTCTACCAATGGAAAGGATAATATCATCAGATAGCATCTGAGACCTATAGCAGAGATTTCTCCACTTAGCCTTAACCCACATATGTAATGATTTTACCAACGCATTTGAAAATGTAACACATTATGACTTGCATAACTTTAATTATGTGAAACTAATGTAGCCACTTGTTTCCAGTAGGTATCACATTGGACAGAGCAGTTCTATGGCATCATTACTCCTATCACAACAGCTCTGAACCATTACACACACAATGTTACCTGATTTTTCCTCATCTGGTTAGTTAACTCCTCCAAACCATTTTTCTTTCTTTCCACCTATTATTTCTTCTTATCCAACTCAATTATTGCCTTCCAATGTGTCTTCAACATCATGCTATCCTATGCGTCATATTTTATCAGGAAAATAGACATAAGGACTCTCTATAGCATACTCCTAGGGAAAACCATACTTCAACAACATTAAGTTAAAACTGAATTATTTTCCTAAAAGAAGTATAGGAGATGGTAGTTAGTTTTATTTGTTTTTTGTTTTTTGATTTTTGTTTGGAGAAGGGTATTACTAGATTGAAGTATACAGACATCAGAAAATCTATAATACACTGTGATTTGACCATCACTTTTACATTTGTGAAAATCTGAGTTCCAAATACACATCTTTAAAATGTACCAGAAAGTCTTTGATAAGTTGTATGGAGCTTAATAACAAAGAAATACTTAATAGTCAAAATCTTTATTATTAGGAAATCCCTTTTTATCTCCTTATTAATTTGGAGGGAAGATACTGCATTAAGACTGTTACAAAAAAACCATAAAATGTAATTTCAAAAAATTTCAAAAAAAATAAGAGGAGGAGGGGGAGGGAGGAGAAAATGGAGGAGGAAGAGGAAGAGAGGGAGGAGAAAGAATTATTTCTATGATTTGGATCTTAGTAGAAACCAAAACTTACTTCCCTGTTACCAAGATCCTTAGCTCATATTGGCAGGAGAGGTTGACAGGCCAACCATGAAGATGAGGTTTAGCAAATAGACAGGAAAACTTTACTGGGAAGTAAATTGGAAGCAATGACTAAAACGTCAGTGACATAAATTAGCTATTTTGTTAATGTGACTCAAGTCTCTGTTGTTATGGCTTGGACCATCTATACTGCCTTGTGATTTGTACAGTACCAGAAATCAAATACAATTTTTCCTATCTTCTTCCTTTGGAAATAAAGAAGCATTCCCTCCCTAGGAGGTCTTCCATGAATTCCACAGGAAAAATTGGTCTTTCTATTTCTAAATAGCACTCTGTGTGTTAATTCCACTACAGAGTTTCACGGTCTATTAAAGTTGTCTGTTTCCTATTAGGAAGAGTTGTCACATTTTCCTAATGTGTGAACTTTAATGACTTACACATTTACAGTGTGTAGTTACTACTCTGTGATTGTTGGACACATGAAGCTTACCATAATGAGAAATAAAAGTATTTTAATTAAATATGGTAAGAATTTATGGCCTTTACCAGTATTCAAATCATAATTTCAGTCAGATAATTTAAGAATTTGTACTTTCATTTTTAAAACTTCTCTAGGTAATATCAAAACACTAAAGCTTTTGCTCCATGACACATTTTAAGTCATCTTTTTTACACATTTTAAAATACGAATTTGAAAACATAGAAGGAAGGATGGTCCTCTTAGTGAGCCAGCAGAATACATTAAATATAGTCTTTAGACTACAAATGTATAGTGTTTTTAAAAAATAAGTAATAGAAATATTTGTTCAGTAGTTTGGATCATGGAAAAATTCACCCGGGTTGCATGATAACTTTTTCATAGTTTTGTAAGATACAAATACTCTGTGTGTATGAAACCAGTGAGTGCTTTATAACTTATTTATCATGATAGTTGCCTCTTTCTGAAGTATTATGCTACCAGAATTAGTCATAGTCTCCTCAGCCTGACAAGTGACAAAGTTTACTATTAAAAAAAAATGGAAAACAAAAAGAGAAGACCACATTCAAGACATTTTCCAAAGCTGCCTTAATTTTAGTATTGCATTTTAGTTCACTAAGCACATGTTCTACATCAAGACTCTCTATGTAACACATACATATTATTTCTACAGACTTAAAATTGGCGCTTTTGTGTGTTGATTCCTAAGTCATTTAATTCAGGTAGTAAATATTAGCTATTGTACCAACATGATTGTGGTTTAAATATATGGTGCCCTCCAAAAAGACTCCTATGTTAAAGACTCATTTGCCAGGTGATAGGGCTTTGGGGAGTAATTGGATCCTGAAAGGTCTGATTTCGTCAATGTCTCATGACATTGTTTGGAGGTGGGGCCTATAGGAGAAGAAATTGGTCACAAAAGGATATGCCCTGGAGGGATTTCCTTGGTCTTCAAACCTTCCTGTCTCTATTTCTTGACCAATATTAGGTGAGTGACTAGGATGCACCATACCCTCCCATGATGCTCTGCCTCAACCCTGGCCCACAGAAATGAAGGCAGCCAACCATAGACAGCTGCACCTGGGACCAAGCACCAAAACAAATTCTTCCTCATTTGAATTGCTGCGGTAATTTAGCACTCTGGTGAAAACTAACCCAGTCATTGTTTCTCCTTGAGTTGCTTCTGAACTCAACATTAGTCTATTTTCAATGCATTTCTTCGCTAAGCAATAATATAAAATGGTTAATACATAAATGTTGACAACACTATTCAATCATTTTTAAGCAGCTGTCAAATGTTCTCTTAAGAGAGCTTCTCTGGGGGTAAAGAAAACAAAGCATGTTAAAATATGCCAAATTGTTTTTATCTAGCAAAAATGACTTATAAAGGAAAATTCCAATTTCAACTCTCAAAAACAAAAGTGACCTGCCTACACAGTCTTTAAAATAAGTTTATCGGGGAACATGATTGGATGGGAAAATGGAGTTTTGATTCATGTAAATATTTAGAAACTCTAGTTCTTTCACTAGAAATGCTACTTATTTTATTGATGGAAATGTTGACTTGTAGGTGATATTTCCCTTCATTTAAATTCAGATGGCTCAGTAGTTGAGAGCACTTACTGCTGTTGTAGAGAAGCTAGGTTCAGTTCCCAGCACCTCCATGGTAACTTAGAACTGTCTGTAACTCCAGTTCCTGGAGATCAATGCCCTCTTCTGACCTTCTAGGCTATCAGGAAGACACATAGTGCACATACATACATGCATGCAAAGCACTCGTGCACATAAAATAAAACAATTAATTAAAATTTCAAATTTAGCCAAATTATCTAAAGAATTAACTTAAATTAACATATATTAAAAATTCAACAGAGGTGTCTGATGATACCCCTAGCAAATTATTTAAAACTTTCATCGTAGAGCTGTGCAATAATTTCAGTTTTGAAAGTTTACTTGAAGAAGTTTAGGGTCTTCAAGTTCCCTTAGGTTTTATATCACCCACTAATTATCATATTATTCAACTATATGTTAATTTAGGCAAATGAAGTGTTAGAAGGCTCTAGACTTGTTTGTGTGTTTAGACAAACAATTTCCAGGGCATAATATTTTATTTATTATTCTTTCACAGATTTGGTTCCACAAAAATGAGTGATTCAAATGAATTCTAAGTGACACTCAGGGAATAATAATTGAATGGAAAATCAATAATAACTGTGGCTGGACAGATGGCAAGTCTAAACACTTTGAGATTAAAAAAAAATTTAAGGGCCTTAAAGATCAATTTAGTATGTTTTTTTTTTTCAGTCAGTACATTGAGTTTTAAATTTATATGTCTATAGAGTTTCAGTTCTAATGGTTCAAATAACAGGGAGTTGTCTACATCCCAAGACTGTCAACCCTAGTGGTGAACCATTTTAAATGTTAGAAAAGTCACTTTGATAAAGATATATGTTACCCACATTCTCACTTTCAATCTGATTTTGCTATATTAAGCACCAATGACAGCACATTGAATGTATATGAAACTTTAAAGTAAGTGTTATTTAAGTCCTTTGTAAATAAGACTTCCATGTGAAATGATGAACCAGAAGTATGCCAATATGGTTCACTTATGTAGTAGATTAACACAATAAGGATTATGAAAGCACAGAACGCAATGAAAAAAAAAAACGTGTTTTTCTCACTTATTTCCCTGTGTTTTCCTTAGTTTCTGGGTCAAGGGTAGAAATCAATGAGGGGCTAACCCACATTGCCTGTACAACTAAATACTTTTACCTTCTCAATAGACATGGTGATTTCTTAAATGGATCTAATAAGTCAGATACCATAATCATAACAAACTCTGGGAAGATAAGCCTGTAATAAGTTACTATTAAATTTTTAAATGTACCCCAACTATTTGTGATTAGTAAAAGCTTCTTTTCTTTTCTTTTTGTTTTTTATTAAGAATTTTTTTATTCATTTTACATGCCAATCACAGATCCCCCTCTTCCCTCCTCCCACCCTTCCAGCCTTCCCCCACCCCAACCCACCCACCATTCCCTCCTACAAGAAGGTACAAGAAGGTAGACCTTCCATGGGGAGTCAGCAGAGCCTGGTACATTCAGTAGAGGCAGGTCCAAGCCAACCTCCTGCCTCAAGATTGTGTGAGGTCCCACCATAGGTAGTGGGCTCCAAAAAGCCAGCTCATGTACCAGGGATGGATCCTGATCCTACTGCCAGGGGGACCCTTAAGCAGATAGAACTACACAACTGTCTCTCTAACACAGAGGGCCTAGTCCAGTCCCATGGAGGCTCCACAGCTGTTGGCCTAAAGTTCATGAGTTCCCACTACATTAAGGTCTTTGCACTTTTGCTATGACTTAGAATAAAGTCACTTACCTGCTTAACTCAGTCCAGTGAAACTGTTGCTTGACTAATGAGCCTGTTCAGCACAGAAGAAAAACTAGTTTTCCTAAATTTTTCTCATAAGGAGGCAAATTTGTAACATTCAATAAGGATATAAGCAAGCTTTTCTTGGAGAAAGAGTGACGTTAGTGATATACATATATACAATGGGAAATAACTTGAATTTCTTCTCTCAAATCATAACTATAAATGGGAGTTATTAGGATAAAAACCTGGGTTCTAATAACCCCCAACAATCTAGGTTTAGCCCATCCATACAGTACACCAATTAGAGAGACAAGTAACTCCGAAAAGCAGAGAAAAAGAATTATTTATTCATTGTGGCCACATTGAGAGGATGGACAAATAAAGGGGTAGGTGTCCCCCAAATCTGTCTTGAGCAATCTCATAAAGTTCAAACTGAGGAAGGGGTGGGGTACCATATGCATAATTAAGTAGTCCTGGTCAAGGTGTACTGTAGTTGATCTTGTCCCACTTCCGTTTCTGCAAGTTGTCCAGTAGGAGTCCCTATCACTGCCATTGCTTGAGGAGATCAATCTGGTTCTTGGGAGATGACAGAGCACAGCCTGCCCATCATGGATAATTGCCTTCATCTGGCAGTGGAGGGATTCAGTACTACGAAGTTCTCTTGTTCCTGGAGTCCAAGATTTAGGACAATGACAAATTGGTGTTGTGTCCACGTCCACCTGAAGGAGGAATAGCATAGCTTAGACATTCCTCGAGTGATGAACATGCTTATGCACAGAGGTGAGCAGGTCACCCAATGTAATGAGGAGACAAAATGAAGGCATAGACACCAGGCTTTTATAATGTGGTAAGCCATCTCATGAGCACAAGAGAGGGGTATATGGTTTTAGCCAGAGCAGCATCTAAGTGCCCATTTCTAAAGTAATTAATTGGTCATGGCAAGGCAAGTTGTGATGGAGAATTAGACTTGCTCTGTAATTTAGTAGTCTTTCCCAGAATACCATTCATCTCACAGCTAATAACTGAACTATAGTCAATGTGAAAGTATGTTAGTTGCAGTACTAGCCTCTCATAAGAAAGAGAAAGCTGATATTTTTATTATTTCAATGGGATTATACACATCTTGTTAGAGTAAAATGAACATATCCAAATAGAAACAAATTCTACCTTTTTATTTTAAGAAATTTAGTGCAAATGAGTTGTCACTGTACTCTCACCACTATCGATCACTGTATTTAATAAACAGTTTTCTTACCTAACTGGCTACTTCAAGCATGGCCTATCATGTGCACTGTTTATGCAGTTGCACGACATAGCTGCAAACTGTCGTAGACCATGCTTTATTTCCATTACTCTAATTTATATGATCCTGCAAATGAATGTGCACATGCATTGAGTGCCTGATGGATCTTAGGCAAGCTTAAATGTGAATCTCAAGTCATTTTAAAATTGTGTATTAAAGCATACTGACTTTTCCAAAGAGTACTATTACACTGCACTACCTCATTACTACGTCTCGGCAGTTTGGCCATTTGAAAGCCATTTAACTTTTCTTCTTTATGTCATGACTAACTGGCAGAAAGAGTCATAATTTGCAGTTAAAGACTGTGTGTGATTAATAGACATCATTACAACAAGTCACTGAAATACAATCAAATAACCTTGTTATTTGCAATAGACATCTCTTATGCCTTAATTGCTGATTTAGCAGTTAATTGAGAAAATCCTTGTTAATGATCTGGTATAGCTAAGGAATGATGAGCAAATGAGACATTCTTCTTGGGTAAACAAAACCAATTTTCCCAACTGCATATGGCTGACCCAGAGGCAACAGAGCAGAACCCAGCAGCTCAATGATTTCTCGAAGCCAAACCATTATGAGTAACATAAGCAGTGGGGGAAAGTGCATTAAGATCATTGACCTTAATGACAGGACTCATTAAAAATACGAGATGAATCAGAGGATAATGGTCTTCTCTATAGCCTGATTTGACATATTTATTACAGGTGATCTCTCAGCTCACTGTCTCCAAATCAGCCTGGGTTTCATTTGATTCTATTGCTCTCTTCTCCTCCACTAACTGCTCACTTGTTCCTGAGATTACTGTTCCCAGGAAGGAGACTGTTAATGGTTCTTATGGCATAAATTCTCCAAAATTATACACTGATATCAGCCATATTAGCCTCCTTTTTGCTAATTTTAGATTTTTTTAAATTAATTTTAAATTTAGATTGCTAATTTCACTGCCTTTCATGATCCTCACAGAATGACTTCTCATTTTCAAATATGTGTTTTTGAAAGAGAAACATGCCAGGTTTAACAAAATATCTCTCTACAGAGGAAAGCAAAAGTAAAAGAATATTTAATAAAGTGCTAAGTCCCCATTTATTGTCCTAGATGTTGTGAATACAGCGCTGACTCTAATTCTCACAATCACCCTAAGAATTGTACATTTTTATTTCAACTCAATAAATGAAGAAACTAAGACTCGTGGGTGCTAGGACCTCTCACAGCAATAAATTGCTAACAAGGACTATAAACACACCTTAAAGGAAATGCCCAAGAACATTATATATCTATAGGATAGCCAATTTGAAATAAAATTTTTAAGAAAAAATGTTAAAAATGAAAAGTGAAATGGCTTCAGGCCAAAACTCTTCACATTTCCCTAATTATGCAAATGCCTCCTGTAGTGTCATAGCAAATTTGTTTATGATAGAGTGTTTTAAATTGTGGGGCAAAGTCAACACATTTTAGATACTAATTGGAGTTAGTTCAGCTTCAATAAAAAGACTATACTACATTCCTTTTGATGGAGTATCATTGCACAACTGTGTGCTCAGTGATGATTGTGATTTAAAAAAAAAAAAAAGCTAATGTTAGGCAAAATACCAATGTACAACAGACAAAAGTTGGGGTCAAATGTTATCCACTCTGTCTTGAATATCTTAGTTGTGCAGTATTCAACAAATGCATGCATAGCATTAGTAAGTAATGTGCTTACCGAAAAGATAAGGGAGATACTCTTTTCCAAATTATATATAGTATTTCCTTTAATGTATGCCCAGTAAGACATGTTATTTATTGAGCTATTTGGACTTGACTAAATAGTAAAAGAAACTTTTAAGTGTTCCTTCTGGTCTTGGCACATTCTGAAAACATAACTGTGTAAGAATCCAACACAAGGAGAAACGCTGAGAACTCTGTGAACAGTAGCTGCCTATTCTTCCTCTGCAGTGAAGTCCCTGGGAACTGTGCATGAAACTGATGCAGAGAATGTTATAGGAGAAAGGGGAGCTCTATAATCTAGTTTCATCTACTATATTTTAGAATTTAGCTCAAAGTAATCTCAGGGCTATTATTTCAAAGAAATATTTGTTTTAAAACATTCATAAAGTTAAATATAAGACCAATAGTTCTGGGCTGCAACACTACCTCCTGAGCTCCATACTGTCCCCAGTATTGTAGACAGCAACAGAAAGAGAAACCCTGGATTCTAAATTCTGTTCTGCTTTGGTTTTGGAAACCTCAAATCCAGTGAGAAATCCTGTTTCCCTTAACTGTATGGTGATTAGAAACCATACAGACCAAATAGAGGGTTAGGGAGAGCAGGAGAGAGGGATAGGAAAGGTAGTTTGCGGCAGAGGACATTGAAAGTGAACAGTTAACTCCTACCGCAACCCCATTGGCTAAAAGCTGTCAGCAGTTTTGGCCTTGCCAGAGGCCAGAGATGCCAGAGACATTTAAGCCAGAATGTCTCTGGTTGGGCCAGAATGCCTAAAGGAGGTCTGCATTTTCCCTTGTGCCAATTCCCCTAAATGAGATGTGGGTCCTAGAGACTCTACACGGGGTTCTGACACCTGGACACCTTGAGAACTGGATTGTCCTGGGCAGTTCATTCCCTCTCCATGCCACCATCCCACAAAACCTTATTAACACAAAGGCAATTACCTTCTATTGTGAGCACACAATGCCAAACTACAGCCAAACCACAGCAGTGTCTTGGTACAGTTTTAGAATTCAATAGAATTATTAAATAAACAAGCAATAACATAGAACTCCCATGGTGTGATTGTTTCAATGGTAGCAGTTAGTCAGATAATTCTCCTATCTACCGTCCTAACTGTCTGGCAGAGGCCACACAGGATGTAGGATTTTTTACACTTGAGTCTTAATTATTAATATTAACTCTCAATCACACAGCACATAGTAAATATATTTATAAATACACATATATGTGGTTTACAAAATGAATATAAGTTTAAAAGATTACAGAAGAGTTTCAAAGGCTTTCAAAGTGTGTTCATAGACATGTAAGCAGAGACTGTATTCATAAAATAATTAGCCCAAGGCCAGCTTCAAGGAGAGACTTCTGCTCAGACCATGGGAGAGTCATGATTGAGAGCAAAGTTACTGAGTCCAAGAAGAAACTGGTAGATCAGGAAAAGAAGCTGGATGTAGGTACAAATGGGCAAACAGATTAGCAGAAAGATGGCAGTTGAATAGGCCAAGTCAACAGGAGCAAGGGCTGAGCCAAGCTGAAGCCTCGGGAAAAGTCAGGAGTCCTCTGCCTGTCACTTCTTGACACATTCACTGAGTATTAGATAATAGGTCAGTGTGGGGCCATTGCCATACCAGTGCTAGCTGTCCACCACTTTATGCGATCCAGGTGAGTATTGTAGGAATATTAGTTTAAAATGTGGAATAACTAATAAATTAGTTATGGTGTGGGATATTTTTTAATGATGCAAAGATGTGTTGCATTCTTTTATGTTGCATTTGTTTAACTCTGTGAAGCTGTATTACTTTGCCTGTCTAAAACACCTGATGGTCTAATAAGGAGCTGAACAGCCAATAGCTAGGAAGAAGAAGATAGGTGGGGCTGGCAGGCAGAGAGAATAAATAGGAGGAGAAATCTAGGATTGAGAGAAGAGCAAAGAGGGAGGAATGAGAAAAGGAGAAAGAGAAGAGGACACAAGGGACCAGCCACCCAGCCACATGGCCAACCACAGAGTAAGAAGGAAAGAAAGATATTTAGAATAAAGAAAGGTTAAAAAGCCCAGAGGCAAAACATAGTTAAAGAGGAACGGGTTAATTTAAAATAGAAAATCTGGCTAGAAACAAGCCAAGTTAAGGCCAGGCATTCATAAATAAGAATAAGTCTGTATTTATTTTGGGGGCTGGGGGAAACCCCCCAAAGTTTAAAAAAAAAAAAAAAACTACAAGTGAGTCTTATACCTTTTCCAGATCTGGCATATCTAATAGGTTTATGAGCCAGGTTTCCTGATATGATTTTAATATACTCATATGTCCCTATAGTCTCATTTTATCCTAATGAATTTATGAGATGGCACACTTTCTAGCACCACAAATAATTCATTCATCAGTCTGGGGTGCATGAATGGTGACAGGTAGATAGATGATAGTGTTTACTTCTCCAATCAAGAGCACAGTCACTCTACTGTAGTGGGTAGCTTTTCCAGCTTTGACCTGGAAGTACTACCCCCACTGAGGCTTCCAGTAACTGACACACCTACCTATAATCTGCCCCTGAGGTGGGGCTGAGACAGGATCCCTTAAGACCAGAGATCTGGATGTGCTGGCTCTCTTTGTTTCTAGTGATCCTGGATGTTGGAGGGTAGACCAAGCAGAGTTCCCTGGAGAACACCGCTGGACTGCACTTCACCTCTCCTGGACCCTGTAACCTATCCCTTTGTAAGTAAAAACCCCTAATAAACCTCCCTTTTAACTACGTGGAGTTGCCTTAATACTTCCACCAATATCTGGCACACAATGTGGAAGTCAACTGTTGCTTGTAAAATGGTGTCTCTCAGGCACAGCCTGAGAATACATTGTTTTACACGATGTGGAGTAACTCAGAGTAGATTATAGCCTCATCTCAACACCCTCGGTGGTATCCTTTTTCCTGCCATGAGGAGCTCTGCCATCTTTCTCTTATGCTCCCAGCTATGAATCTCTCATAAACTTCTTTCAAAAAGTTACTCTCTGTAGTCTATTAATCTCACTCTCAGAATTCACAAGATGAAAACCCAGAGGCTCCTGACTATGGAAGTTTTGTGTGGTTATGAGCATCCAGCACCCTAACTCCTTCATTAAAGTAAACGTAGAACCAAGAATGGTTTCATAACTTGCAAAGATACTTCAGAAGTTCCTGTACCCGTAGTAGGCCCCCAAAATGTATGTTTTAGAACCATAACTAAACATTAAGAAATGGCAAGGTTTATTACTCTGCCTAATTCACTCTCCCTTAGCAGACCAATAATGAATTTCAATGTAGTTGAAATTTTCTTTGGGCCACCAACTAGCTCCCACATAAAGACACAGAGGCTTATTATTAATTATGAAAGCTCAGCCTTAGCTTAGGCATGCCCCACTAGCTTTTATTACTTAAATTTACTTGTTTCTATTCATCTACATTTGCCTTGGGGCTTTTTACCTTTCTTTCATTCTATATGTCCTACTTTCTTGCTTCCTCCATGTTTGGCTGGCTGGCCCCTGGTGTCTCCCTGGTGTCTCTTTTTCTTTTCTCTTCCAAGCCTAAACTCCTCCTCCTCCTTGCTCTCCCATCCCAGAAGTCCGACCTATACCTCCTCTCTTGCTATTGGCTGTTCAGCTTTTCATTAGGCATCTCAGGTGCCTTAGGTAGGCAAAGTAAAACAACAACACATCTTTACATAATTAAACAAATGCAACACATCTTTGCATAGTTAAATAAATATTCCATAACAGTTAAAGAATCCTAATGTTTAGTTACAGTTTCTATTGCTGTGATAAAAATACTATGAAAATAAGAACCAAACAAAAATTCTAGAATAAAGGAGGGGAAGTGAGCACAAACCCCACTCCTACCCAAGAAGTTATTTGCAACTGATAGCTGCTAGGAGATAGAAAATAAGTTTTCTCCAAAGGAGTGACACTGGGTATATCAACCACACTCCTGGTTAGGGCTCACACTCAAAAGTAATTGGTCACATTTGCTTTGTTTTGTTTAAATAAGACCTCTATGTGTATCCCCGTATTTTCTTAAATTGCATTATTCCTAGCCTTACTAGTGCTAGAACTACAGTCTTGGGGCATCCTGCCTTACTAATAAGCATCATTTTCTTAAGCTTTCCTTTTTCAAAAAGGGGAGATTGTAGGTCTCTTTGTGATACTGAAGTTTTAAAACAGTTTTTTTTTCTGCAAATCATATAGAAATGTAATGCAAGTCAATTTTATTTTTAGAGCATATAATTAATTTGCCTTAGCAGAGCATGTTACACATTAGTTCTAAACCCTTAGAACTAGTCTCCTAGTCCCCTCCCATCATGTAGTTATATGCTTTTTTCAATTCTACTTATGATCAATACAATATAAGCTCACAAAAGCAAAGATGTTATATTGTTCCAAGTAGTTTCTGAAATGCAAAGCAAGAAAGGGAAATGAGAAAGAGGAAGAATATGGATAAATGATGAATTATTGGTCAAATATGGTATAATCATAAATCTTTGTTGTAGGCATAATTTTCTGTCCTACCAGCCAGCTCCCAAGTAACCACACAAAGACTTATTTTAATTATAAATGCTCAGCCGATAGCTTAGGCTTGTTGCTAACTAGCTCTTTTAACTTAAATCAGCCCATATTTCTACCACTTGGCTCTGTACCTTTTCTCAGCATGGCATGTTCATCTTGCTTCTCTCTGCCGCTGCTGGTGACTCAACCATTTTTCATCCCTACACTCTCTTCCTGTCCACAAGTCCTCCCTAACCTCTTCCTATCTAGCTATTGACCATTTAGCTCTTCATTAAGCAACCCAATGAGAGAAACACACCCTTACAGTATACAAAAATATTATTCCACAGCACTTTGGAGCTATTAAGTACCCAATGTTACATTCTCCAGAAGCTTTACTTGGAGATTTAAAAAAAAGTGGCATTCTGGGGAAGTCAGAATATTTATCCATGGATAGAATCTGAATTTGCAATAGCAGAACAGATCTGATGTCATAATTCCTCATCTTCAGAGCAATATTTCAATAATAGTTATCATGAAATGTGTTAGTTCAAAAGAGATCTAACAGAAGTGGTTCTGCCCACAGTATTTTATTTTATTTTTTAATTATTTTCTTTTGTTTTTAAACATAAGTCCAGAAAAAATGATTATATAGCAGATATTGAGAAAACAATTCTAAAATCACACAGGAAGATAAAATTCTCTAGTTATTCTTCTATAGGGAAAATTTCTAGCCTTACTCTTTTGTTTTAAATTCAACAAACAGTAGTTGATAACTTGAGTGCAATCCTCTTTGTTTGAACTGTAATTTTTCTCTCTCTCTCTCTCTTTTCTCTTTCTCTCTCCATATATATACATACACAAATATACATATATGCATATATATGTGTGTGTGTGATTGTGTGATATATACATATGTATAGATATATGAATTTATATCTTCTATATATAATATATGTCATATAAAGATATTACAATTATATTATGTTTGTATAATATGAAATATATTAATGTTATAATAATATAAAGATACATTAGAGAGAGAGAGGATATTGACTCTACCTTCTAGGGACTCATAACCTAGTTAGAAAGGCAGATAATTCTCTAAATAACCTTACAAGATGGGAGACCACTTTTTAAAAAGGTTATAAAATTTGGATAAAGAATAAAAGATTTCCATGAGATATGAAAGTCTACATATAAATCAGGATAGGATAAAAAATAGATTTTTTTCTTTTTTAAATTTCTTTTACTTTGTGAGATTAATATAATTGCATCATTTCACCTTTCCCTTTCCTCCCTGCAAATAATCCTATATATTCCTCTTGCTCTTTTTCAAGTTCATGACCTCTTTTTTTTATTAATTGTTGTTACATACATATGTATGTAAATAGATCGACAGATAGATAGATAGATAGATAGATAGATAGATAGATAGATAGATGATAGATATTTCTAAATACATAAATATAACCTGTATGTACCACCATTGTATAAACAAATTTTTATTTGGAATTGGAATAGATAAATTTGACAAAATAGCTTGAATTCTTCCTCCCCTCTTCTTATTCCTGACTTTGTGAGCAACTCTTAGCTTGACAAGGTTTACAAGAAAGCTTCTCTTGTGCAAAGGATTCCTTCCACCTGGCCCATAGCATACTCTGAGGACAGACTATTCCAAACTGTGTTACCTGGCAATTTCACAGTGTCAGCAACCATTCATAGAAGGAAATAGCTTATTTACATATATATATATAATTGAAAAATGAATTTCTGTCCACTGTGTTCTTTCTCTTCAACTGAGGTGGTCAAGCAGCAGACACCAATATGCCTATCTTCATGAACTCTCTGACAAGCAAGACCATCACTCTTGAGGTCAAGCCCAGAGACACTATTGAGAATGTCAAGACTAAGACCCAAGACAAGGAAGGCATCCCACCTCACCAACAGAGGCTGATATTTGTCAGGAAACAGCTGGAAGATGGCCATATCATTTCTAACTACAACATCCAGAAAGTGTCCACCTTGCACCTGCTGTGGTGCCTACATGGTGGCATCATTATGCGGTCTCTTTGCCAGCTTGAAGTACAATTACAACAAAATGATCTGCTGCACTCTCATACAAGAAGTGTGGCCACACACTAACAATTTGCACCCCAAGAAGAAGATTTAAAGCTGTATCCCTACTTCTGTCTATCAGAGCCTGAAGCAGAAAACACACACACACACACACACACACACACACACACACACACACACACACAAGAGAGAGAGAGAGAGAGAGAGAGAGAGAGAGAGAGAGAGAGAGAGAGGAAGAAGAAAAATTTTCTTCTTCATTTCTCCCATATCTAGCTTTCTATTAATAGCTACAAAGGAAAAGAAGCTCTCATTCTGTTCAGCAATACCATACTTGGGATACTAACAGCCCAGTAAAAATCCATGGGACATTATTCCTACATTTTGACCTTTCAGTATAGAAATCTTACTTTATCAAAAGGCTAAATTAAATTTTAAAAATCTAGGTCATTTTTATTGAATATCAGGAAAGATTTAACTCCCTTGTCTCATCTGATCATCAAATGAACCATATTAACACAACAGAGCAGAACATCTAATTAGGCTTCCTTGCAACTTCAGGCTGCTTCTGTTCTGGACCACAGTTGTTTAATAATACCCCATAGATGAGGCATTCACTTGCACAGTTGAAGATTGCTGGTTTTTTCACTAGAGAAGACAAGTATTCCAATCAAATTTGTTCATTTTTAGAATAAGTAGACAATTAGGAAAAGACTGATACATATTATTTGTAGCTCTTCATTAAATCCTTCTTATAATCTTAGATGAAAAGACATACAAATATTCTAAAAAAAGAAAAAAGAAACAGGTAAAGATGATAGTTGAATGTGACTGCCTATGGATAGTTGAGTTGTAACACACAAAGTAGAAAAATTAGAAAGGAGTTGAGTAAGTTGGATAATGATTCAGTCATGTTTCTGTGATCCTGGTCATCTAGTTTACCATTCAGGGAATGAGGCTGAAGATGGGAAGGAAATTATCAGCCAATAATATAACAAAAACAGAGTAGGTAAGTTGCAAATCTCTCTAATACTCACATAACCTAATTAAATGTTAACTAGATTTTTTTAAAAAAAAAAAAAGGATAAGATGCTAACAGAATATGGATTTTGTGGGTTGGCAGAGTCGTTCAAATGTTAGCACAAGACACAGCTTTCTACTCATCATTGAAGATAGAGTAAGATACATTAGATTGTTGAAGCAAGAGGAAGAATGGGATCTTTACAGCTTATTAAAAGAAAAAGGGGCCAGGCGGTAGTGACACATCCCTTTAATGCCAGCACTTGGGAAGCAGAGCAAGGTGGATCTCTGTGAGTTTGAGGCCAGCCTGGTCTACAGAGTGAGATCCAGGACAGGCACCAAAACTACATAAAGAAATCCTGTCTCAAAAAAAAGAAAGAAAGAAAGAAAGAAAAGAAAAGAAAAAGAAAAAAGGATAGCATGGATGTAGAACCAAATCATCTCACTTTGCTCCAAAATAAAATACCTAGTTACTTAACCAGGAAACAAAATAAAATAATAGTGATTAATAAATTCTCAATATATGCTAGTCACCATTTTAAATACTTTACAAGCATTAATTCATTCAATCTTTGCAAAATCTGTGGACACTAGTATGTTTGTTACCCTTTTACAGATCCTGGAATTAAGACATAGAGATGTCACAATAATTGTTAAAAATCACATAGCTCTTAAGTGGAGCAAAGATGCCAAGGACCACTCAACAAAACCAGAGTCAGAATTTAAGAGTCTTCATTAAGCCAGGTGGAGACTGCCTGGAGAGAAGCCATTCTCACAGAGCAGGCTGGATTGCTTTCTGCAGGAAGCTTTAAAAGCAAAACCCCTATCCTGGTTGGCAGTTTCAGGGTGAAGTAGAGCAATCAAGCAGTTTAACAGAAACAAAATGCAGCGGTTAGCTAGAGCATTTTGACCTCAAGTCCCTGGGACAAAGTTGGGTGGTTTTTTTAAAGGATTTACTCAAGGAAGTGGATGTAATGGGGTTGGAGATAGTCAGAGGGATCAAGCTCTGAGTCAGATCATACATGGCTGCATTAGGGACATGATGGAGGAAACTTGGCCCCACCACACTAACTAGTACAGAAATTATTCAAACAGACACACTTAATAATTAGAAACTACTGTTTAAATTTGAAATATTTTTAAGTAGGCTAAAAAAAAACTCTGTTAAATAACCTTGCAAATTGAACAAGCTTTGCAAACTCATTCTTTTATCTCAGGTTTATCCTTTTCTTGGTAGAGATTAGTGAAATATGTGTATGCTTATACATACAACACATGGGCACACTCTCTCTGTCCCCCTACACACATCTTTTACAATAACTATTCAAAGGCAGAGCAAGTTAGAAAGAAGTGGAAAGAAGCCTATAAAATTTGTTAATCAAGAGTCATTGTTCTATTCAAAATCACTAGCTATAATAAAGTAGCCTAAGTCTATATTGTAGTGTCAATATGAAAAAATAGTAATTTCATGACTCATTTATCTAACAGCTGAACAAATTATTGAAAATCCATATAAACTATAGATAGCATATGTTATGTAAACATTAACAAATGTTTCGCTGAGAAAAACATTTGAAATTATGCACATTGAGTTGTATCATATGCTTGTTGAAATTCATAGCAATGTGTTTACAGTGTTGTTTGTCTATCAATGTTGCGATTTTCAATTACACGTCACATCCACTATCCTGTTTTTGCTTGTGAAATGCTATTTTGTCATTTTCAATACAACAAACTAAGCAGATCAATATAAAGCAGGTCAATGAAACAACTCATTAGGATAAAACTATATTCACAGAAGCATTGTTACCTTAATCACTTCTGGACAAGAATTTCAAATAGCAGTCTGCTCTCATGGCCTTCAAGTTTTATTTGTAATGAGAATAAAATTTGTATGTTTGTTCAGTATATATATATATATATATATATTGGTTTTTCGAGACAGGGTTTCTCTGTGTAGCTTTGCGCCTTTCCTGGAGCTCACTTGGAAGCCCAGGCTGGCCTCGAACTCACAGAGATCCGCCTACCTCTGCCTCCCGAGTGCTGGGATTAAAGGCATGCGCCACCAGCGCCCGGCTAGTATATATTTTTATGTCTGACAAAATGAAGTTACCTAGAAATATCAGTTATTTGGGGGTAAAAAAAATGAGTTCTCTCTTTCTTTAATTATTGAACTATAAACAGAATTTCAGCATCTCCTAACAGCCTTCAGCATGAAATTTAGAATTTGTACCTGTTACAACCAGTCCTCCACGCCTCCCACCACACACCTGCTAGGATCTGATCATTTTACCACATCACTAAGGTCCTGTTTGGATGCACCCTAGAGTAACATCATATCTGTTTTGACACAGTATTTCCAACAGTGTGTCATAAGTGCATGAACTCAAGCTGTGTTACATGTCATCATGTCATTCTGGAAAAGCTCTTCTTTTTTAATCCATCTCAGACACTACACCCGTTGCCTCCTGGGCCTCCTCATTCCAGGCTTTCCTTACCAATTCATAATTCTCTGTGTCATTCTAAATGTATTATAAACTGTTGTGCTTCTACAGTGTTACACATAGCACTTTGATTATTTTTCTCTTCTGAAGAACTAAGAGTTAGGCATGGGAGCAAGGTAGATGGCTGAACTCCTACAGCCCACATGGTAGAAGAGAACTGACTCTTGTAAATTGTCCTCTGACCTCTGACCTCCACAGTGCTGTGTCTTGTGTGTGTACTTGTGCACACAAATAAATAAATGGCAGGTCTTATATGACTTTCAGAATTAATAATTGGTTAACTTTAGTAATTCAATACCTTGTTTAATTCTTCACAGCCAATCTACAGGGTTCAAGTTACTTGAGCGTACATTCTTTAAGTGTCCAGTTACTTGGCATGTATGTAAGAAGGAAAGAGGGAAATTGTACCACATTGAGTTCCAGTCTTTGTTCAAGTAATACAGTTTGCTTTGACTTTTATCACTGGTCCAAGGTTAGAAAATGCAAGTCAGAATTCTCTCTGTGGGAAAGGGGAGACTTAGAGCGGGTAGACTGTCTTTTGTTAGCATATGATGTAAGGATCCTCTTCTATCATTCCATGGAGAGAACATCTAGAGTCCATGAGCTACCTGATAAATGTGATGCCTAAGGCTGAGGACTGCTACAGCAAGCTTTCAGAACTCCTGTACATTGAGAGATAATTAACTGCCCAACCAGCCCCTCCATCCAATATTGTTGCATCAGAGGTAGAAAAATGAAATGCTTAATATTCATTAATGCATTTCCTAGACTGTATTGATTCAACATTATCAATGATTTGAGAAAACAGATTTAATAAATAAGAACATTATTCCAGCCAATCAACAATACAATTATCATCAGTAACTTTTAAGATAGCTTGAGCTAAAATATGCTTTCAATTTAAATATCCACATAGTTTATTCTGTATTTTGCAAGAGAAAATAGAAATCCTTTATACAGGTTAACCATTTTTTCCTTCTAGCTCACAACAATAATCTTAAGGTATAGAAAATAGGTTTTTTTTCCCTATATATGTTAAATACTATTACTTTCCTAGATAACTCCTCCAGCTGCAGAAAGGAATTATAGTATCTATAAAAATAATACACAGGAGAATGGGGCTGGGGTGTGTAGGAGAAGGATCAACAAAACAAAGTATGTTTGAAGACATCATTGCTTTTTATGTTGACTTTAAAGAACAAGAAAAAAAGCAGTATCCATTTGGCATCCTTGTGATTCTTGACCCAGTACTTAATCCCAGGTCATTAGAAAACAACTTTGAAGAGGCTGTTTCAAGTATTGACTTCCTTGTCAGTAACGTTGATACAGTTAGTATTACATAATGCTTCCTGAAACAGAGCAAGCATATTTCTGTACAAATGTGAATGATGCGCTGAGAAAGTTTCTTTCTTTCTTTTAACTCTCATCAATTCATTCAGAGGATTTTTTTCTTATTCTAAGTCAATAAGTAGAATTTTGTCTCATCAAATTATTGATAGTGTTATAAACAATAGTAAGTGATACTCAAGAGCAAAGGCAAGCCTCACATCAAATCAGAAAGTGTTTAGTTACCACAGAAGAGTTGTGTGACTGTTGCACCAGTGGGCGGATCCTCCCTGGCAAGTCAGTGTTGTAGCATGAAGGGTCCATGCGCAGATGTTATTCTCCCCTACAAGCCTTCATAGTACCCTCTGGCAACATGAACCCTAGACAGCAGGAATAAAATGCCTTGGCCAATTTGAGATTGATTTCTCAGTGCCTTGCAGTCAAGAGTATAATATCTTCAGCAATCGGGTCTTACCATGTAGCAATGGTGGGGAACTAAGGGTACTGGCCACAGCCTGTGCTGTTTTGGAGAGTCTGGGGGACTCCCTGACCAACAACTTATGGAGAGGTATCTCATGATTTGTACTGTGATTTTCATTTAGTAACTCATGTCTTCTGGAAGAGGCATTGCCTATCCACAGATATTTCTTGAATAAAACCCAAATTGAAATTACAGATAAGCTAAAACTAAATCGTGCTGCAATTCCCAACTCGGAGTTCCTAAATTTGTGCATTTCTTTTAAAATAATTTAAGTGATTTTTGAAATGTACAGGAACAGATTCTTTTAACTTTTTTGTAACAAATTTTTTTGTGTGGCAAATAATAGTTCCCTAATGTCTTTCCTTTACATACCTTCTATCCTCAGTTGCCACATTTATTACCACCTACCTGCTCTGCTCAATAGAGAGAAGTAGCCCTGGGGAACATAATTTCTGTTTGTCCTGTATAATGAGGCCAAGGATGGAAAAGTCACAAAGTTCAAGAAGATGGCAATGGAAATTTATATAGACAGGAACATTGCTTTTTTTAGCACTTGAGAACATGAAAAGAGAATTGATGACATTTGGGTTGTGAATCACAATATCTTTTCTTCTGAATAGGTCAACATCTATCTTTTAGAGAGACTTACCAAACTTTTGTGTTTGAATGGCTCCCAAGTGCCAGAATATTTTCCTCTGAGTTGAGTTATAAACCTTTTTTTCATATTATAAAAATTTATTACATATGTTAATTACTTTAAATTCTAATGTCTCAGTTTCAAATTATAATATGAAATTTAAGTTAAAGTTAATTCTTGCTTATCTAAACAAAATCTTTTATTCTGTTATTGATAAATACCACACAGGCATGCGGGCACACACAAGCGCTTTAAACAGTTTACATTCTAAGTAAGAGAAGAAAGTATGTTACTAACTTCAGAAAAGCCAAATGAAAAATCAGACTGAAGTGTGACCACCAGCAGTGGCCACCTTAGAGGCATAAATGGATGACTTTTATTTTTGTGTATTTTAAATAGTGCCCTTTTTAAAATTTTTCAAAACAAGGTTTCTCTGTGTAACCTTAACTATCCTAAAACTAGCTCTGTAGACCAGGTTGACCTCAAACTGATAGAGATCTGCCTGCCTCTGCCTCCTAAGTTCTGGGATTAAAGGCATGCACTGCTACCACCCAACTAATAGTGCCATTTTTCTGGAGACTATGCAAAACAAATACAGAATCAGCATTTATTTTTATGATCAGCATAATGGAGATATTTGGAGTTCTCAGTAGGAGAACTGGCACACATCTTTCTTATGATTTCTTTGTTGCTTTCCCTTCTGAACCACCATGTGGCAGGAACTTATACTCAGGAACCAATTAGTGGTAGAAAAACATTAATAACAAAAAAGAAGAATATCCAAGTGATAATTCAGTGTCCTTTAAAAATATGTAAAGATGGTGGTTATGTGGTAAAATACTAGGTCTGAGCAGGGATATTTGCTGGGTTTGTTACTGCTATCCCCATGTTACCAAGTGTGCTATAAACACTTGGTGGAGTCAAAGTTTTAAATAAATATAGAATATATAAATTGTTGTAGAATAATCTTTTTGTCCACTGTGAAGCTGTGTCTTTGCCAAGGAGTCTTCTGATTGGTTCAATAGAGAGCTGAATGGCCAATCGATAGACAGGAGAGGTTAGGTGGGACTTTGGGGCAGATAATAAAACCACAGATGAATCTAGGCATGGGAGAGACACCGGTGGACACAGAGAGGAAACAGGAGGTAAAAGATGGAAGAGGTAAAAAGCCACGAGGCAAAATGTGGATTAATATAAATGGATTAATTTAAGTTATATAAGCTTGTGGAATAAGCCTAAGCTATAGGCTGAGTTTTCACAATTAATAAGTGTCCGTGTCATTTTTATGAGCTGGCAGCCCAAAGAAAAATCCACCTACACTAAATATTTGCAAAGATATTATTAATAGAGTGTTAATTTTAAAGAAAGCTCATGGGTCTTGATTTTTAAGCAGAAAAAGAAAAATCAAAAGCAAATAGCAATTTTGGGTCTTACATTAAAAACTTTAATTCACTGGAGATAATAAAGGAAAACATAAAAAAGTCAATATTGTGGTGACATTTTGTTTTACTCTAATAAAACTTGCCTGAAGATCAGAGGACAGAGCCACCTCAGAGTTAAACACAGAAGTCAGGAAGTGGTGGCACAAACCTTTAATCCTAGCACTCTGGAGGCAGGGGCAGAGCTCCATCTGGATCTTTGTAAATTCAAGGTCACCCTAGACTACACAAAATTAATCCAGTCTAAAAGAAACAAAGCCAGGCAGTGGTGGCACACACCTTTAATCCCAGCATTTGAGATCTCACGTCTTGCTATCAGTATTTGGGAAGTACACACATCTTTAATCCCAGCACTAGGGAAGTTGAGACAGGAAGTGAAATGGCTGGGTGGAGAAAGGTATATAAGGCATGAGGAGATAGGAACTAGAGTCTTTTGGCTCAGGACTGAGAGGCTTTCAGTCAGAGGATTCATTGAGTTGGCAAAGTGAGAAGTGGCTGTGGCTTGTTCCTTTGTCTCTCTGATCTTTCAGAATTTACCCCAATATCTATCTGGCTGTGGGTTTTTATTATAAGCCCATTTAGGATTTGTGCAACACAATATATAGGCAGACGCAATGACTTTCCAAATAGGACCCCAATAGCTCAAGATTCTAACAAGAGCTGACAAGTGAATCTTACAAAATTAAAACATTTCTCGACAGCAAAGGAAATAATGGACAGTCTGAATGTATACTATATAAAATGATAATCTGACAGAAATATTCAGAATATATAAAATGTGAAGAATTAAACACCAAAGAACAAATAATCCATTCAATAAATGTGTGGATCAACAATTGAACAGACAATTCTTAAAAGAAGATGTAAACTTGGCTAATAAGTACATGAAAAAAGTATTCAGTATCACTAGCCATCTGGGAACTGATAATCAAAAAGACACTGAGATTTCATCTCACCCAGGTCAGAATTATCAGTAAGAAAATGAACAGCCCAAAGAAGAGGGATTAGAAAGATTACCAGAGCTGGGCGCATGCCTTTAATCCTAGCACTTGGGAGGCAGAGCCAGGAAGATCTCTGTGAGTTCGAGGCCAGACTGGTCTTCAAGTGAGATCCAGGACAGGCACAGAGAACTACACAGAGAAACCCGGTCTCAGGCTGAACAGTGACAATACCAATGGACATGCAAGGTCTCAACTCCTAGATGAAGGGCTGTTGTGGAATATTATTTAAAAGTGTGTTGCATTTTTTCCTACTGCTTTTGTTAACAATTCAAAGATGTGTTTGATTAAATAAAACTAACCTGTGAGCAGGAGGCTGAGTCAGGAAGTAGCTGACAGGAAGTGGTAGGAGCTACATGTAGCAAGGGTTTTTTAAGTGAGGGCTGAGAGAAAGAACCAACTAACCTAGGCTCATAGGGGCTCACAAAGACTAAACTGATAACCAAGGAGCCTACATGGGACTGACCTAGGCCCTCTACATATATATTACAGTTATGTAACTTGGTCTTCTTGTGAGACTCCTAAAAGAAAGAGCAAAGGCTGTCTCTGACTCTGTTGCTCGCTTTGGGGCCCATTATTCCTACTGAATAGCCTCATCCAGCCTTAATAGAAGTGTCTAGTCTAACTGCAACTTAATATACAATGGTTGGCTGATATCCATTGGGAGGCCCGCCTGTATCTGAAGAGAAACAGAGGAGGAGGAAGAGTGAGTGGGGGGCGGGGGACTGGAATGATAGGGGGGAACTGGAAGGGTAGGAGGGGGAAGAAACCTTGGGTGGGACATAAAAACAAAAAAATTAATAAAACAAACAAACAAACAAAAACTACCGAGAGGGAGAATTAGTCTTCCCAGGGGATAAGGCCAAGCAAATGGTAGGAATATAAATTATTCTAGACATTATGTAACCAGTGTTGTGATTCCTCAAAAACTAAAACTACTACATAATACAGCTGTACCATTCTTGGACATGTACATGGAGGAATCTAAGGGATGGTAGCTGGGAGATACTTGCAAATCCATGTTTCATGCAGCATTATTCTGAATAACCAAGCTATGCAACCAGCCTGGGTGCCCGTCAGCAGATGAGTGGATAAAGGAAATGTGAGAACGCATATACCCAGAGAAAGAAAGGGAGATCACACACCAAAACTCGATTTTTATTCAGCTGTAAATAAAAAGAAAATTATGTCATCTGCAAGAAATAAGTTAGGCTAGAAATCATCATGTTAAAGGAAAAAATCAGAAAGACAAATACCACGTTTTCACTGATGTGAGGAATCTAAATTTAAGTGTAATTATATATTTTGATAATGTGACATAAAATTGAAGAAAGACTATGAAGAGGGAGGAAGGAGTCAAAAGGAATGGGGGAAGGAGAACAAGAGAGTAGTAAGGAGAGGAAGACAGACAAAGTGATGCATGTGGATCAGATGTGGAATCCAGTTAATGCAGCAGGAATATCTTTGAATAATTGAAATCATCAGACACATAGATACAGATCTGGATATAGCTACATATACATACATATTTGGCATAAAAACAGAAAGGAGTTCACTGGAGAGAGAAATGCCACCGGAAAGGGGGGCATGATAGAGGAAGTGAGTAGGGAGCAAACTGGAACAAAACATAGTGACTTGTGTTTCTGAAAATGTCATGAGGAAATGCATGAATTCATGTTAACTAACATGCACTAATAAAAACTGAAAAGGCACAGTGAGTTCAGAGAAAAACATAGTAAGGAGAAATTTTATTTAAAATGATCGTATTTGAAGAAAACACAAAGAATCCATAGGCTGCCAAGGACATATTGTCAAAAGTGAAAAGCAAGAAGGAACAAAGAAAAGAGATGAGGAAGCCAAATGTTGTTTACTTAAATAATAATATTATACAATAATGGAATTAATTTTAATCATTTTTCAAATGAAGTGGAGGTTCATGGCCTCAACAGTTTGCAGCAAAATGTAAGTGGCTTTATCCCACAAAAATGTCCACAAACATACTACCATAGGTTTGTCATTGTCCAAACACTTCAGGTGCCACTAAACAGACTGGTTCAGGTTAAAAGGAAGGATTAGCCTCAGCTGAATTCGGAACATGCACAGCAGTGAGGATAAGTGAGGAAGCTGCAAATTGTTATCTGATCGGTCCAATAAAGCCAATTATCACCTCCACCGAAAACACAAAGAACCCGAGGCTTCAGACGTGCTATCATTACATATTGTGGGTGATAACCACAATTAAAGATTTAGTTTCTGCAGACCCCAGTTAGCGCTTTGTAAACTTAATTTACCAAAACACAGCAGGATCCTTGTGGACGTCATTCATGTTCTCAGAAGTTTATTGGGAAAATAAATGGAGTGTGAGAATAGTTTTTAAAGTGAATTTGACAGGTATTGAAGAAAATAGTTATACCATTTAATTATTTCTTTTTTATTTAATTAAATATTTACATTATTAAATATTAATAGAATTAAATATTTAAAAATAAAGAATCATTTACTTTATAACTCAAAAGGACTTCAGGAGTCATGGGAACCAACTTTCCTATTTCCCCATTGAGAAAATTGAGGCACACAAAGGTGAATTTAGTGTCTCCTGATGACATTTTGAGCTTGTAGATGCAAAGAAGTGGTAGCATCAAGAAGAAACCAAAGTGGACAAAAAGAGTCTCATCAGACATCTCTCACTTACTGAGGTTGGCTCTACCAAGCACTCTACACATGTTGGCTTATTTCAGCTGAAGAGAAAGTCTATGAGTCATGTACTGTTTACCATAAAAGAAAACCAAGGCTCGGACTGTAAATGATCTCTGCTGCTGAAGAGTCAGAGGCAGAGCCTAGACTTATCTCACATATCTAAATTCAAACCAACCCTGTCATTCCACCTACCTCACTGCTGTATAAAGGCTTAAGGTCACTACTTTAAGCTCAAATCACATTTATGAATATCTATCTACTCTTGAGAGTCCCATGCTGAACAAACAAAGATGATAAAACATAATGTTCAAAGAGTAAATTTGAAATAAAAGGAACTCCTATGGGAATAGCCATAGAAACCAGGAACAAGAGACTTCAAATCTGAAAGGGTGCTTCACAGTCAATGTCTCTCCTTTTATTAGAAAGACTCCGAGGAATTGATGCAGGATGTGGAAGTGTCATTGTGAAATATCAACAAGTAAGTGTCTGTGAAAGTGTGATGAAGGAGACGGCCCAGGTGACTCGAGTTGAGATTGTTCTTCTTGGGTCCGGGGTCTCGCAATAATGGGGGACAGACCACCAAAGTCTATTAAACCAGAAGCAAACTTTATTCAAGGAAAATAAAAAAAATTAAAAATAAAAAAAAAAAACACTGCAGGGGCACAAAAGCTTATCATGACCAATGTTGGAATTCTGAGGCTGTGGCAGCTAGATGGGGGCTTTAGCTTCTTTTTATAGTAAGGGGTAAGCATGAGACATAGACAAAGGAATTTTTACAATTTTGAAGTTAAACCTTTAGAGACAAATTGTTTTAGGTTTTTACAATTTTTCATTAACAAGGTTTTAGGGGATTTTAGCTAAACAATATTTGTATATCCCTGCAGCCCTTCTTGTCTCAGTTAATTGATGTTTGTTCAAACCTGCAGCTTCTCCTGACATAGCTGGGCTCCCATAGCATGGGGTGAGGAGGCTGGGAAACAAGGCAAGGCAGGTTGTCACGGAGAACTCATTAAAAGTGAACTTTGGTTTGGTAGTGAGTGGTAGGGGATTATCCAAGAACCATTAACCCCAGGGCTGCAAAGGACAATCTTTAGTAAAAGAAAACTAACATTTGGGTTGGTGACAGAGCTGCCCATCATAAAACAAAGAGGGGCCCCAGTTTAATCCAAGTTGTTTGCTTGTTTGTTTGTTTGTTTGCTAGTCAAGGTGATGGCTGTCAGTTTCCATTCCTTAAGTTTATAATTTTATATTTCTACATTCCTGGACCCTTTGTTCTATGTATCACAACATAGACACATTAGTATTTTAAGAGGAAAGGGACTCAGAGGAGGAGATGGATGGATGGATGGATGGATGGATGGATGCATGGTTTCCTTTGCCAGAGAAGGAAGTACTGGGAAACAATGAGGTACCACAGCTCATGCCTGTAAAACTGGTTCCAGGGCCACAAGAGGGAAAAGTGCTATTTTCTAAACTCGCTCCAGGGTAAAACTACCTGTGAAAAGACTGCAGATGCTGCCTCTCGTGGCTCTGCAGCTCAGGATTCCGGGAGAGCAAAGGCTACAGAGGCTGACAGAAGGCCAAGAGGGCAATAGAATTCTTCTGCAGGCAACCAAGGAATGCTGAGTGGCTGAGATTATGAGAAACGGTCTTCCCCATGGAAGAGTTCCTGGATTAACTGTTCAATGCAAAGAGGTCAGCTATGAAATCATATATGTGTGTATTGTGGAGGCCCACAAAGATTCCTAGTGAGATCTGAGCTTGTTTTACCCAGCAGGGCTGCATTAGAGGATTGATTGCTTGACCGTGTGCATGGTTACTAGGTGATTGGAAGGGTTTGCACTTGGCTGTGCTAGGGAAAGTCTTTTGCTCCACCTCTTGGCATTTCTATAAAAGGCCCTTTAGATGAGACAGAAGGGGCTGGTGGATAAGGATTCAGGCCCTCCCGAGGCTATCCTGTGTTTCTGTCTGTTTCTCTCCCCTCTATCCTTCTGCCTCTATATTTCTACCTCAATCTCTTCTCCCTCTCTCCTCAAGAGTTCCTTGTCATAAAAATGTAGGAGCTGGTCTACCACAGTGTATGTATACCAGTAGCAATATATGGACAGTGCACTCTTATGATAATAACTGGGTTTCATCATAACTTATAGATACACATGCCCCTTTGTTAATGTTTCTACTTGGATTTTATGGAACATATTTCTTCTATCTTTTTGCAATAGACACCTGTCCTTTGGAAGTTCATCAGCCACTCAGCATTCTTTGGTCACCTGCAGAAGAACAGTTTTTGCTAACGTGACATGAACTTTGCAGTTGTTGAAATACTGGTTATTATAAATACCAAGTGTTTCCTGAACTAGCTCATTATAAAAGCTTTTATATGAAAAGTCTTTTCTAAAATGACTCTTTTGTGCTGGCAGAAAGAGCACCTGAGAACCATTTGTCTGTTCTATGCCATGCGTCGAGTATCCTTACATTTAAAGGGCTGGTACAGAGCTTCGCTTACAAGACAAAATATTGAAATAGAGTGCATCCTTGACCTAAAAAGATATCCCATCAAGACATGCTAAGGTGTTCTCTCTTTCTCTGTCTCTCTCAATCTCTAATAGTTTAAAATTAGGAAAAAATACATATTGATTAGGAAGTTAGTGATAATTTCAAAATAAATATTTCACACATGTTCAATAGTGAGTTAAGGACACGGTCACTGGGCAATGCACATAGGGTATCATAACCCCTCCATATTATGTAACAAGCTGAAATCATGTCCTATTCAGATCAGAATAAGAGTACAATTTTTTAATTCTAACTTTATCTTTTTCTGAATGCTTCTATACAGGAATTAGGAAAAGTCAAATTCTCTGTAAAGAGCTCCTTGTATTGAACTCACAAAATCACATAAAAACTTCTCATGGTGATTTTTTTATTAAATAAAAAAAAAAATTACTCAGGTTAGCCAGCACATCCTCATTTTGAAATGAACATTCTGGTGCCTGTGGAGTTTGATGAATGACACCTCAGTGCTCATAATGAATCTGTGTCCAACAACGGAGCAGTTCTGCCCACTTTCAGCCCATATAATCAGCAGCGGTACAGTATTCAAGGGGGGAGCATAAAACATGTTTGGATATGGTAATGAATTTGATTACACCACCACCAAATTAAACCTATTTTCATTCTGATATTATAAAAAACAGCAGGGGGTTTGACTAGATAACTTGCTTTTACTTTATTAAGTTCCTTATGTGGATGTCAGCTGGATGGAGTATTCCCTGGGAGTGAATTAAGAACATTTGGGCCTTGTCTCTACATTCAAAACAGTGTGACTTCAAGTCAAGCTTTTAGAGTTTACTTTATTCAGTCTGCCAGAGGGGAGATTAAGGAGTGCTCCCAAGTTTCTAGCCTGTTTATTGTCTTCTTTATGTGGGAGAGTTGTCCTCAGGCCTCTAAATAGCATGCTGTGACATTGAGCAGAAGAGACACTGATCTGTCCCATTTGGGCCATCTTAGTTGAACAGGAAAAATGTTATACAGACATGGTGACTGTCCACATCCCTGACCACTTTAGAAGGAACTAAATCCTTTACATTCCTGCCTCCTGCAGATCAACACAGATTTATGGTTACTTGGCTCCACCTTAACAATGCTAATAAGTAAAATGCTCACTTAGGGGCCTAACAGAGTTAGTATACTTCCTGAAGCTTCAGACTAAAAGGATTTACATTCTGGTTATAGAAGGAAAGTCACTTCTGAAACTTCAGAACTCATTCAAGAAGAGGGGAAGAGCAGCAAGTGAAACTGAATGAACTCAAGTAGGCCTTGAAGGAAACAAACAGGCCTCCAGACTAGGCCCAGCCTACCGACAGCTCCTTGTGCAACTTTGCTCCGCCCTGGCTTCCTGGCTTCTCAGCTTCCTGGTTTTGTTTAGGGTTCTAACCTAGTTTTTTAGCAGACTTATTGCCCATCATTTCACAACAGTTGGCTGAC
>CABHPP010146410.1:742-22601 GCA_902168425.1 Peromyscus attwateri | reverse complement strand
CCCGAATTTAGTTTCCCTCCCTTCTCTGCTTCTTCCTTAGTTTCTCCCCCATCCCCCACACCTACACTGACCTATACTAGATCACCACTCTTTCATAATAGTAAAATTGTGTGAGATCTTATACTAACAATGATCTAAAAATTGAAGCTATGAACTCACTGCTGAGTCGGTGAATTCTGGTGCCAAGAACTCAGAATCCATGACACATACCCTTCCTCCTCTTCTCATGTTCAGGATACCCATCACTTCACAAAAGGGAAAACTAAGGAGCCTTTGAAAAGGCTGTTGCCTCTGAGCATATTGCTGTGCCAAGCCAAGCAGCTGCCACAGCTGGCCAGAAACCACCTGCTGTCTACAATAAAATGTGGAGGATTTACATGGGCTGGATATTGAAGCTCGCCAGAGGGTTAGTCAACCTGAGCTGACGGGTGAAGGAAGAGCGTGAGTGTACCCAACGAAGGAGGCAGAAAGAGCACGCTCTACACAGAAAGTCATATTTCAAATTACACTGGTATTGCTAATGCAAGATTTACTTCCCTGTCAGCCCCTGGGCAGAGGGTGGGAAGATGGGGGGGGGGGCAATGAAGGGGTGAGGATGACCCAGCTGTGAGGATGACAAGGGTCAGAAGAAAGCTTCTGCAGACCTTTGAACAACTCACCCAAAGACTAGTGATTGCCTCCGAGCGCAAAACTGTCTTTCTCTAAAAGGAGTTAAATGCAAAGAGCAACAAAAAGCCCCGTTGCCAGAGCAACAAATCACACTGAGCACTCCACAATGAGGCAAAGGCTTTGAGGCGCCTCCTTGTTCAGGGTTACCGCTCTCATCCCAGGCAGAACAATCAATTATATTTATATCATGGTCATATACATGCCTGGTCTGGTCTGGGGATTTTCCCACTCTAATGAGACCTGTTTTGAGCTGTGTAGAGGAAATTTGTTTCATGGGATTTTGCTGTCTTTGGGGCTCGTGAGCCTAGAAAGGAAAGAAATGACTCCATGCTAAGGTTCTTGGATTCTAAATGAAGTGATGTAAAATCACGTGGAAGTGGATTGTGAGACATTTAAGATGCACACTGTCACAAAGAACTGCAAACACTGAGCACCCAAGTGTTTGGGGGGATGGCCACACAAAATGTGGGGACCTGAGTTTAATCCCCAGAAGCCACATAAAAAGCTGGGCATGGTGGTGTGCATGTAACCCCAGTGTTGGGGGATACGGGGTCTGGCACATCCCTGCTAGTGGACATCTATCCTAGCCTAATTGATGAGTACAGATCTCAATGAAAGACCCTGTCTCAAAAGAAAGAGAGAAAGAGAGAAAGAAAGAAAGAAAGAAAGAAAGAAAGAAAGAAAGAAAGAGAAAGAGAGAAAGAAAGAAAGAAAGAAAGAAAGAAAGAGAAAGAGAGAGAGAGAGAGAGAGAGAGAGAGAGAGAGAAAGAGAGAGAGAGAGAAAGGAAGGAAGGAAGGAAGGAAGGAAATCCTGCCTCCACCTGCACCCACACAGACATCACACACATACACATGAATACACACAGAGAGACCTTATGATGTCTCCATAACCTGTATGCTTTAAACTGTCTTTCCTTTGGTTTGCATAGTCTTGAGCAAAATTTGGGCAGAGACAGGATGTATTTTACAAAGGGAATCGGGGCCTCAAGGGCTCATTTTCCTCCTCTGGAATGAGTAAGGTGGTAACAAGGGAAACTTAATTTTCACTCCAGGCATGGAGAGTTTCCATAGCAACAGTCACATCTGAAAATCTCTCTGTAATAACATTTCTGTTTGTGTTTTAGTATTTCAGGGTACTTACTTTTCCAGTACTAGAGAAATATTGATATAGGATGGGACGAAAATCATCTTCTTGTTGGTAAGTATTCCATCTATCAGGCTTCTTGCAACTTCACTTGTCTCCAACACAGGCCACAACCTGATGGAAAGAGAGGGAAAGAGTTTATCTCTGCTTATACTGTATTTCTTCATCTGGGTGCTGGGATTGGACCCAGCACTTCACACACACTAAGCATGCACTCTCCACTGGGATAAAACCCCAGTCCCTCAATTGTTATTGTTTTTAATTAATGAACAAAGGATATTAACCTATCTCTTCACCAAATTTAGAATTAGGCTTTAAAATGTCTCAGGATTCCCCTTATGAATGTCACCCCCCCCCCTTCTACATTCCACGCTAATATCTTGCTATCACATTCTTATACTTTCAAGTCCAGTATGTGTATGTGTTGACTCACCAGGTCAAAATAATTGAATCATGACAAAGTACAAGGTGGGAAGGAACAGAGGTGCGGGGGACAAAAGGGTGTGCCTAGGATGAATCACGTGATGTTTCCAGGCCTGTTGGATGTAAAGAGACTATTCTAGGGCTGAGCACACTCCCTGCTGTATGTGGGTATTCCGTAGAGCTGTATTGTTTTGAGGCGTTCAGTAGTTAAGATTTGCTTCTGACTTGTTTCTCCTGCAGTTTTATGGGAATTTAAGATTTGTGTAAGTTACAGCTTTTTTTTTTTTTTATGTATGTCACATCTGCTGGCATGGCATTCCTTGATCCAAAGGTTGTGCCCATGTATCATTGAGAAATGCTCATAACCTGTGCCCAGTGGAGAGTCTTGCCCATTAATGAAGATGATGAGAGAAAAACCAAAGCATAAAAATGGGTTTGAAATGTCACACCAAGGTTGGCATGCCTAGGTGTGGCTGAGTGAATGTTAGAGCTTAGTTCCCTGAGACAGTGCGAGGTTTCTGAAGGCTCAAGTGTGAGTGAGATGTCTGTGTTTGCGGACTAGCAAACCATCACACGGCAATGGAAATCAGTACTTTTTAGACTATTGGGGCTCTGTTTCTTCCCTTTCTAATTTTGCAATGGAGTCTTCAATCCAGACTTAGAGCCACATCTGATAGAGTACCTTAATGTCAGTTCTAGTGGAAGAAATTCAGGGTTCAGTAGCCTGAGTGAGACCATCCCCGAGCCCTGGGCATTGCTGTGTCTGCAGCTGTGGTTGCTCTAGGGCGACCGCCCGCCAGTCTTACAGTCCTGGGCATTGCTGTGTCTGCAGCTGTGGTTGCTCTAGGGCGACCGCCCGCCAGTCTTACAGTCCTGGGCATTGCTGTGTCTGCAGCTATGGGTGCTCTAGGGCCCGACCGCCAGTCTTACAGTTTTCACTTTTCTTCCCTATTGTGTCTCCCCTGGAGTGGCAGGGCACTCCTGGCCAAGTGCATCAGACTTGAAGCTGAGCACTTGCCAGGATTTTAGGAGACCCACTCTCCCGTGTAAGAAAGCTGCTGGGGTTGAGATGGTGCCACAGGATTTACTTAAATAAAGGCGACATACTGTTTTTTGTTTGTTTGTTTTGTTTTGGGTGTTTTTGGGGGGGGTTGTTTTTTGTTTTTTGTTTTTTGTTTTTTGTTTTTTTTTTGAGACAGGGTTTCTCTGTGTAGTTTTGGTGCCTGTTCTGGATCTCACTCTGTAGACCAGGCTCACCTCAAACTCAAAGAACTCTGCCTGGCTCTGCCTCCTGAGTGCTGGGATTAAAGGCGTGCGCTTTTTAAGTATCTATGACCTACTCAAGATGCCATTGTCTGGGAGGGCTCCAGCTTGAAGGCCAGCATAACTAACCCCACCTCACCTTGTGCTTGGGTTTTTGGTGAAGCCAGTATTTACGAACACAGGGCACAGACATGAAGTTTTGATACCAGTTTTCCCCAAGGTTTCAAGTTCTGCAGTCAGCGCTCTGTGGAAGCCAACAGCAGCAAACTTGCTTGAGCTGTGAGAGAAAAATCAGCCATCAGCAAAGTTGTAGGACAGTCTCAGTCCCCTGTGAGAAGACAGCTTCGTTTGTTTAGGGCAAGAAGACCCAGAGCCTGCTACTTACAGTTTTTCTGGGAGGGTAAATGAGCATTTGTTTTTATTTTCTTATGTGATTAAGCAGAATTCTGAACATGCCCAGTACCTTTTTTTCTTTTGGGGTCCTGGGGATTGACCCCAGGGATCTGCACATGCTGAATATTTATTCAACCATTGCTACACCCCATGGCCCTGTTCCTAATTTCTAACTAGCAAGGATAGTAAAACAACCACTTTACAAACAGGCTTAATGTTTTCTATTCTGTATGTGGCCTTTTCTATGGTCCCGTCAACCTTACAAAGGTTTCTTAATCTTGGTTTATTACTGTTTTATCTTTAAAAGTATGAGTCAGTAAAAGACATTGAAAACACTATGAAACCAATATTGACAAACTGTTGTGGGATGGTATACATCTCTCCTGTCTTGATTAATGGGTTGATGGCTTCTCTGTTGACATTGGTGGTCTTTTGGCTTCTTAATGTCATTGAGTATTTGGAGTTAAAGGACTCCAGATGGTGTGGGTGTGGGTGGGTTTGTATGTGCAATCTTTAACACCAGATTCGGTATTGTTTCTCTGATTATAAAATGTTGATAATAAAATATAAGGCTGCTTTGGGGATTCAATAAAATAGGATAGGAATAGTAACTTATGATTTACAAGGATCTGTACAAGTGTTAATTGCTGTTTTGATTCAGGTGACAAAAAAAATCAGTGTTAAAGGTTCTCTCTCTCTCTCTCTCTCTCTCTCTCTCTCTCTCTCTCTCTCTTCCCCCTCTCTCCCCCCGTGTGTGTGTGTGTGTGTGTGTGTGTGTGTGTATGTGTCTCCTCTGTGTATGTATAATGGAAACCTGAGCTATGTTGAAATGTAACTCATCTGTGACCATGTTCAGTGTGAGAAATTGTTTAGTCTGCAGTTAAATTTAGCTTTGAGTGTGCATATAAAGAAATAACAACCTATGCACCCACTGCATCCAAATATCTTGGTAAAATTGTTCCCAGGATTATCATAAGGCAGAAGCAGGGAAATCAGATGCCATTCGCAGAGTTCACGGGGGATGTGTTGCAGATAGTGCGTCTGTGTCCCTAGGACATGGTGTGTAGTGTCTGCGTCTCCTGGTGAGGCAGGGTCATTCTGTATTCTTTCTCTCACACAGGTATGCACCTAGGCCACGCTACACCTGTTAGCTTCTGTGTGCTTTGTTTCCTAGTCTGCTGTGTGTCTTGTCCCAACAGCCACTCATTTCAGGATACCACGGAAGCAGTCTAAGAATTTTAAAATAAAATTAGAGCCAATTTCCTGGTTTCAGAAGTCATTTAAAAGTTACGCTAACCTTCCATATACATTCCCTATGTCCAAATTCCCAAGCTGGGGGCCTGAAGACTAATCACCCCTCAGAAGTCCAAAAATGCAGAGCACCGCTGCTATTGCTTAATACCTACCAATACGGGATGAGATAAGGGATCACTCCGTGGCCACACACCGAAGCCACTGTGACAATGTGGCCAGAGTTTCTTCTTAGCATCGATGGAAGAAGTGCTTTTATGATCTTCAGGTCCATGTAAAAAGAAAAGAAACAATGACCTGGGCATTAGGCAGATCCCCAGGCAGGCCATTTCATTTCTGCTAAGGTAGAGGCATCAGAAATTAAATAGTTGCAAGACTCTGTGGTCCCTTCCACACAAATGACCGAAAGGAAGGGTAAACATGCTGGCTTGTAACAGCACCGGGAGCTATGTCCTTCAGCTCACGTGCCGAGGACCTGTGCCAACGTGCCCCCTTCTTCTCTTCAGAAGGCGTCAAGTAGCTCCTTCCTGGACATGCCATCTAAGCAACATTATCATCATTTTTTTTTATAGTGCTAGGGATTAACCAGAGGACTTTGTGCATGCTAGACAAGCACAGTATTGCTGAGCTCCGAGCAACACTGTCAAGGGATAAATCCACAGATGTCAGACCTGAAGGGTAAGTTGGCATTCTACAAGTTCTTGGTTTCAGTTAGAAGGATGGGAATCTACTTCAATAAAGGCAACTGAAGAGCACAAGCTGAGTTCTGGCCTGGTCCACAGCCAGCAGCCATAGTGAGCAGACCCAAATCTCTTTCTTGTGACAGTATATATGATATACTATGTTATGGGAAACAGTAGATTTTTTTTTTGTTTCCAAAAGAAACCTCACTATATAGTGAGAAATATAATATCTTATGAGAATTTTATAGACCTACCCTTCAAATTCTATGCCAATTCCTAGAGCCCAAACCAAATCCCGAACCAGCTCCTGCCTACAGATCTGTGAGGAGATAGTGAACATTCGCGGCTGCTCTAAACCCTATCTTTTGACATATTTGTGATATAGCTATGATTTGCTGTTATTTATTAGATAACTAATATACGAGGTCTCTGTACAGTGTGAGTGGCATGATGGCCAAATCACATTAGCATGCATGAGGGGCTGAGGAAGGATGATCTTCCAATCCATATTTGCTCCAGGAGCTACACTAATATCAAGGCCCCATGCTCTCGCCAAAGGGTTGAGACTCACACTTCATTTTCTAACAAACAACCAATAGTAAAGAAATCTCCTGACTCATCTTTCTACATTCCAGCATTCCATGGATCTAACAGGCTTGTTTGGCCCATAGCCCATAGGCTGCATATGGCTGAGATTAGCTATGAATACAAAATTGTGAACTTATTAAAACATTTTGAGATTTTTTTTCTTTTTGGTAACTCAATTGTGAACTTCTCAGCTATGAACTTTATAGATGATAATGTTATGTCAAAATGTCAACTTATCTCAGAGCCTCAACCCACAGTGTCCCCAACTCCTGCACGCATCTGTTTAGCTATTTCTATGTCCTTTCAACTCTAAATTTCTATGAAAGGAGGCCACAAACAAATGTACATGGTATATATTTCCTCTAAAACACTGGAAAGATGTACAGAGACAACTCTTAGCAAACTTTCACAAATTTTTTTTGTTGACCTAGAACATGCCAGGCTCTATGTTGGATTCTGTTTGACAAAACAAAACAGATGGCTTTTATTTGGGTGTACCATGTCCACGTGAACTCTAAATGCCAGAGACTCTATGGCTCATCTACTCAAACACATTATACAATTCCTGACTTAAAAAAAAAAAATCAAACAACTTTACATTTTCCCACCCCAAAATATTGTGAACTCAGTGAGTTTCCAGCACTGAAGAGGTGCCAGACACACACCAGCCAGAAATGTTTCTGACTCACTCACCCAAAAATGTCCTAGGATGTTGACCTCAAAGGTTTTGGTGATCTCCTCATCCTTGGTGCTCAGCAGGTCAGCAGGATATATCGTCCCGGCATTGTTTACCACGATTTCTACATCACCCACTTCTTTCTTTACCTTTTAAAATGAGGAAATGAACACACAGGGTGGGTTACTCTCACACGGTCGTGGGGCTGACAGTGATAGGGATTGATTGGATGGATAGAGGCATTTTTATGTCCTATATTATAAGGACATATACTCCACTTTGTAACCTGAACATACACTTCATGTATAGCTTGGCAATTGCACACTGTTAATGGGTTGTGTGTTCTGAGCTAACCACTGCACTTCCTACCCCTAGCCAGAAGCCCCCAAAGGAGCACAAGGTTGATACCAGCAGAAACTAAGTGGATTCAACATTTCAAGAAACGCCTGAGTCCAATGACACACAAAAGGAGGGAACGGTGCAAGGTATGATAATGAGAGGCACACAGACATCCCACGTCACAAAACCAGGGCTGACTCTCAAGAGGCCAGAGTGAGCTCCAGGGAGACTGCCTTTGTCCACACCCACTGCTCGTATAATCCGCCGTGACAAGGAAGACGGATATCTAGGGTATCAATCTGCCCCTCTCCTCAGGTTGCCAGCTTTCTGAGTACAGAACAGATCTAAGATGCAATTTTTGTGCCCAATGGCTTCGGCAACAGCTTGGTCACAGTGCCATCTAGGGATTAGGGTTTTATTTTTCTCTTTGTTTGTTTTTTTATTCCCCTGCATGAGGTCTCTCAGAGTTCAGACAGGAAGAAACTGGCTCGAACAGTGAGTGACACAGAAGGAGGATTGTCACTAGGTAGGCTGAATGGGTGAAAACCTGTAATTTTGTGCACAGCATGGGGAGCATGAAAAGTTTATGAATTTAAGGTTTTAAGTAAACAAGCATTAATGTTTGTGCTGATAAACTAATACTTAAGTTCTGATAAAATGTTTTTAAAGTGTTAAGTAATTAATCTTGGTTCTACTACCCGAGACCACAGGATCTTTGTCTGGGCCAAACCTTTCGAGCATGTGTTTACTTATCTATAGAGAGGCTGGTGGGGTTTTCAGGTTAAATTAGGTTAAGGAGGGTGGCAGCTTATCGGAGGGTTTGGCTCACTGAAGCACCTGCTGTTCACTTTTTCTTTAAAAAAATGGTTACACTGGGATGGTGAGATGGCTTAATGGTTAAGACATTTTTCCTTATTTGCCAGACCAGACAACCCCAGGGCCCACATTGCGGAAGGAGAGAACCTACTTTCAAAAGTTGTCATCTGATTTCCACATACACATTGTGGGGTGTGCACCCCCCCACACACACACATGTACACGTATACACATACACATGTACACACACACTAAATCAATACAATGTTCAACTTCATTAACTGTATGTTTTCCATAAAAGACTAGATTATACACAAGCCAATAAAATCTCAGAGAGGAAGTAAGTAAAGGCCTAGTAGAACAAAATGTAATTTAAAAAAAAGTTACAAAGGAAAATTTTCTGAAGATAAATCTTCTGTCATAGCTGGCGGTGGTGTCACACCTTTAATCCCAGCACTCGGGAGGCAGAGGCAAGCGGACTTCTTTGAGTTTGAGGTCAGTCTGGTCTACAGAGTGAGTTCCAGGACAGCCAGGGCTATGCAGAAAACACCTCTTGTCTTGAAAAATCAACCAACCAATCAACCAAACAAACAAACAAAACACACACACACAAAAAAAAAAAAAAAAAAGAAAGGAAGGGAGGGAGGGAGGAAGGGAGGGAGAGAGAGAGAGACAGGGGTCTGTCATTTTCTCTGGGCCGTTGCTCAAACTTCTGATGAAAGCAAATTTGATTGATGATATGAAACAGCCACAGAGGCCAGAGCTGAGTAGATTTTAATACCAAGAAAGTCTATGTATGTTCTCCTTCCAGTCACACAGCAACTCCACCCAGCGCCTGGTGCCTAGGCAGCCCTAGAAAACCTCTTCATTCCCCAGCTCCGTGTCAGCTGATACATATGGTTTTATGCAGACACCTGCACCCTGGTTCTCACCTGATCCACAGAGTTGTAAATCTCCATCCGGTTGCTGCAGTCCACCACAAACACGTGCACAATGGCCCCCAGTTTCCGGCATTCGGCTGCAGTTTCTTCAACACCGCGCTAGGGGGGTGGGGGATGGGAGGGAGGGAGGCAAATTCAAGGAAAGATAAGCGCTGGAGGAGAAATACTCTAAATCCTTGTCCCATAAATCTCCTTCAGCGTAAGGGAATTTCTTGAACTAATCACAGCGACTTTACCGCCAGACCAGCACCAGCAAGGAAGAGAAACAAACCTTTCCATTTAGGGTTTTTGCATTTAGGGTTTTTCCATTTAGGGCTTCATCCTAGCCTGGGGCCTGCGTGTAGGCGATTCATCTAGAGGGACACAGTCATAGCGTGGAGGGCACCCTCACAAGGTCAGGGGAGGGCAGAAGGAAAGCTGCTCCATCCCTTCAGCTCACACTTGGGGGAGCATCAGCCTTAACGGGCAGTAAGGTGCTGAGCAGGGCCGCCCAGCAGTGATTCTAGATGGTACGATTCTGACAGGCCTCGACAACTCGGATTCATCCTCTTGGTGCTAGGAGAGACTCCTCCCTGAGAGGAGCTTCCACAGAGGAACTGTTACTACACCAGATAATCTACGGGGTGTTTATTCTTCTGGCGCTTTGAGTGAAAAGGGCCAAGAGCCAGTGGTTGAAATTGTGCACGAGTCCAGGACACGAAGGCAGCTTATTTTCAGACTAAATTCAGAGGCCTCTTACCTGAGATGAATAGTCCTAATGGTGTGTGTGTGTGTGTGTGTGTGTGTGTGTGTGTGTGTGTGTGTTTTCTCTGTTGTTTTAGACCACTCATCACTATCTATCTATCCCTTGCTTACTATGTGTATGTACTCCAAGCAAGTCTCCGACTCTGGCCAGTCTCCAGCCTCATCCTCCTGAGTGTTGCAATTACAGGTATGAGTCACCACCCTTGGATGTCTTAATTTTTTTTTACCTCTATTTCGAGAAAATATGAATTCTTTCCAAGTTTTGACATCTGTTGATTTTACAGGGAATATTATGAGGTTTAAAAAAATTTTTTAATTATACTTTTCCCTCTCTGGGCCATCCCCACTTCTCTGTGATGAAGAGTGAGGATACCTAAGAAGCCCTCTCCTGTGCACACTGGGACCGAAGTGGTGTTGCCATCTTGTGGGTTTGGCTGAGGCTGGCTGCCTCCCTTGGGCCCCCTTCGCATTTCATTATCTTAGGCTCAACCACAGAGCAGTCTCAAAGAACAGACTTTAACCAGGAGTAAGAAGTCACTACAAAACCACTGTCCCTGCAGAGAGTCTTGGGGGCTGCAGCGCACAGCCGCGGTCTGGGTAGGAGAGTTTCCCACTGACTTTGGCGGCTTCAGCTGGAAGCCTGCTTCCTTCAGCCGCCCCCTCACGCCTCAGACCTCTAGATCTGAGGTCTGTAGAGAGCGGCAGTGACCAGAGCTTCAAGCAGGTGCTTTGAAGAAGAAACGATTCATCACTGTTCCCTTCTGTAGCAGCACAGCCACTGACGAGCTGTTCATGCTCCTGTAATGAACCCTCGTCCCAGCGAGCTCATGGTCGCAATCCTAATTAGGCTCGTTAACACACACACACACACACACACACACACACACACACACACACACACACAAGCTCACACACACACACAAGCTCACACACACACACACTCTCACACACACAAGCTCACACACACACACTCTCACACACACACACACACAAGCTCACACACACACACACACGCACACGTGAAAGCAGAGGGGAGCGGCTAGAAAGGGGGTGAGCAGGAGTGGGAGGGGCAGGAGATAATAATGGGGCTGAGGTGTGAATATGATCGAAACACGCATGTGTATGACGAAACCCATTGTTATATATGGCTGATGTTGGCTGGGAAGAGCTTACAGAACCCCTCCGGTGTTACAGTTGATTTGGAGCACGGCAGAATGTAACTCGTTGTCACTTTTGCACATGAAGCCCCTTCTGTAGGGTCAAGTCCTCTCTGCCCCATGCTTCGCTCATCTCGGTGTTCTGGTTTTATTAGTGTACAAAATAGTAGGTGGCATTTCCATAGACACACACAAGAGACTCTGACAGTCCCATGCCTGCTGTATTCTCCGAGTTCCTGGCAGCCCCCCCCCCACCCCCCGTCTTCTGTTATAATTCTATCTGTAGCCAAGGCTGGCTTCAAGCTTGCAACAATCCTCTTGCTCGGCTCCTCCAGGACTGGGACCGCAGCAGAGAGACCATGCCTGGCAGAGCCTTCCCTTTGTGAGCCTGGCTTGTTGGAACCGCAGCAGAGAGACCATGCCCAGCAGAGCCTTCCCTTTGTGAGCCCAGCTTGTTTCACCTGACATCATGACCTCTGGTTTCACCCTCTTTAGTTTTATCCCAATTGTAGAGATTTAAAAAAAAAAAAAATGAAGTTGAGATAAGTTATGTGGCTCGCCTAATTTCAGCAGCTTGGAAGCTTCTTAGCTCCTACGGCTCTTGTTATTACGTTTTACACCATGGTAGGAACAAACAAAACAAAACCAAACCCCCATGACAGTCCTCCAGCTTACTAGTTCCATCTGGTCAACCTGTCGCACAGATCTAGCAAGGCTCCGAGGGATTTATTAAAACTTCGAAAGAGGAAAACAAACAAGAAAAGCTAAATCAAATAACTAAAGAAATACGTGCCTTGTTATTTGGTGACTTTAAAGGTTGGCAGGAACATGCATTACCTTATTGATATCCCACAGGACCAATCTGCTTTTCCGCTTTGCAAATTCATACGCAGTCAGTCTGCCTATTCCGTGTCCAGCCCCAGTGATGAGAACAGTCTGTCCGGCCACAGATTTTCTTCTCTGGGGAATGAAAAACTTTACCAGTGACTCCAAGTAGGAGTAGATGATGATGCCTACCAGCAGGAGAAGTTCTAGGACAATGTGCATGGTTCCACACCACCCTCTCCCTTCGGCTTTGTTCTCAAAACAGACACCTCTGCACAGAGCTCCACAGAGAGTCCTGTCAGGTATTACAGGCTGCAGGAGGTGAGGCAAGCTTTGCCTTCTGCCCCTGACAAATCAGATACACCTTTGGGTTTTGAAATGATGCCAGTTTCTAACGAAGTCTCAGCACAGGTCAGGGAACCCAGCAGTATGTGCCCTTTGGACCAGCTTATCGGAGAAGCGGTGTACCCTGTTTCAACATGAAACTTCACCTCTCAAAGTTATTCTGGAAATATTGCGTCAGCTAATGGTCTGTTATCATGGAAAGAACCGACTATTTCATATAATCTAAAATTCTGCTCAACCTCAGGGTTGCCATGTAAGCTTTGTCACCTGAGTCTGAGCCCCAGAATCCACAGTGGAGGTGGAGAACCAACTCTACATGCCCCCCCCCAACACGCCATAAAATAAAAATGAGGAACCTAAAATATGGTTCAACAAAGCTTAGTTGTTCAACTCACGTGTTCACAGAAGTTCAGCATTAAAGTTGTAACCTTCCTCTGCAAGGCTTCCCCGAGGCTGAGAAGAATGTTAGCTTATAGGTAACAGTTCTCTCCATGATAACACTGGGAACAACAGGAGACCAGGTGTCACAAATCTCCACTTAAAAGTGCTGGGACCTCTGTCTTGGCCCAGGCTGCGGTAACCAATCCTGTGGGCTAGGTGGCTTTTTGCTCCGAGTCCTAGAGGCTGTGTAGGCCAGGGTGTAAGTGCGTTGTGTGTTGAGTGGGAACTGGCCTCTTGGCTTACAGACAGTGTCACCTCACTGTCAGTACACATAACAGAGTGAGGAAGGGGTTCTCTGTGGCCACATTTATAAAGGCCATAGGTGGTCATCGTGACTTAATCACCTCCCAAAGTCCCTACATCCTAATGCAATCATGTGAGGAACTGGATTATGAAATTAAGGGGGACTCACTCAGGCTAGAGTCATTTCTACTAATCAAAAAAAAACAAAACCCGAAAATAAACCCTGTCCATCAATGGCTGGGTACATAAATAAAATATATTGGGCATATATACAATGGAATGATATTCTTCTTTTTAAGGAAGAAATTCAGATACGTACTACAACATGATGATCCTCAGTGATAACATACAAAATGAATACACCAGACCCAAAAGCACAGATGTTATGACTCCTAAGAGAGTCACATATAGAGACAGAAGGCAGGAGAGTGGCTGATAGAGACAAGGTATGAGGGGAATGGGGTGTTATCATTTAGTGAGTACCAGTCTCAGCCCCGGCTGATGAGCATTCTGAAACAGACCGTGGTGACGGCTGCAGCAGTGGGAAGGCACTGATGGCCTCTTAACTGCACATTAAAGTGTGGTCAAAGTGGTAAACTTCAGGTCACGCATGTGGGACTCCAGCCATCCCATTTATTTCTCTGTGTTGCATTTCCCTTGTCTAGACCATACAGGTTAAGAATAAAGCATGCTTTATCAAGCATGAACTTCCAGCACATACCATGGACTCAACTGTCTCCCAGCCACCCACACACATCCACACCAGAGCTGTAGGAAGCTGGGTGCATGGCACTTCCTGTAATTCCAGCCTTCAGGATGTAGAGACAGGAGGATTGAAAGTTCTAGACAAGCTGGGAATAACAGTGAGATTCTCTGTCTCTATCCACAAAGCTCCCCAACAAAGCCGAAAAGCAGAAAAAAATGAAATAAAAAGCATGCAAGCAGACATGCAGACATACATAGACACACCCATGCAGCATGCAAGAAATTTTGCAAGTATTAAATGGTTATAGAAATCAAACAAACAGTAATGGTTTGAATTTATCGAGCTCATCTTAGGCATATATTTCTCTACTCCCCACAGGCTGTGTTTGGTGGGATGTTATTAAAGTCTGCAGTGGGAGCTGGAGAGATCCCGTTTCAAACAAAACAAAACAACAACAAGCAAAACCTCCGACTCTGTGTCTTGGAGCTGGAGAGCTAGCTCAGTGACAGGAGCACCTGCTGCTCTCCCAGTGGACCTGAGTTCACTACCCACATTTGGCAACTTACAACCTGAAACACCAGCTTCAGGGGACCTGACACCTTCTCTCATTCCTGCTCCTGGTGCCTGAACACCCGTGTCACAGACACACACAAACACATAAGTAAAAATAATAAACCTTCTCTTAAAAAATCCGCAGTGGCTAGAGAGATGGCTGAGTGGTTAACAGTGCTTCGTGGTCCTGCCGACGACCTTGGCTCAGTTCCCAGGACCTGTATCAGGCAGCTCACAACCTCTTGCAACTCCAGTTCCAGGAAATCTGGTACCCTCTTACAGCTTCCTCTGACACTTGCAGGGACCAGACCAGAGGACAGAAACCATCCAAGTTCACACACCCTTCATATGCTTCAGAAAGGCAGCCTTAGATTTGTAGTGGGATCTATATTTTACTTCTAGAGGACATGTGGTATCCAAGAGTTGAGAAACAGTGAGAAAGTGCAAATCAGTTAAATTTTTTCTCAAATAGCTGGGATGCCGCAAACAGTCAGCCTGAGGGAACTTGGTGCATCATCTTTTTCTCTCTGTCCTCATTTTCTATGGGCCAGAACACATATGTTCTTCACTTACTGGATTTTAACAGTTAGAAACAGACCTGCCTCCTGATTGAAAAACTTTGGGGGAGGGGGTTGTGTGTTTTTATTCATTTGGAGACAGAATCTACCTATGTAGCTCACGCTGGCCTCAAACTCATGATCTTTCTGCCTCAGCCTCCCGAGTTCTGGGCTGACAGGCACGCATCACCATATCAGGCCAAAACCATTGTCTGCAGTATATTTTCATTGCAAGTTTATTCTGGCCACGATTTAGATCAATTGCTTGCTTCTGACTTGAATCTGGAAGCTTAAACACTAATTTTCTTCACAGCACATCCCAGGACAAGTTACTCTGTAAAAATTTCCCAACTAAACTGGAACCATTTCCATTATTTAGAGTCTTATTAAACTGAAATACTTTCTAAACTCTGTTATTTTCTTTTCTTGCTTAAAGGTCCATGTTGGCAGACCTACAGAGACATCAAGAAGTCACTTAGATGTGTCCCTGAAGTTCAGAGGAGGGATCCAGGCTGAAAGCAACCTCGTGGGGGATGGTGACTGACATGGAATGTGTGAAGAGAAACGAAGGAAATTATTCTGTGTTTGGTCTTGGACACTTGTCAGAAGAGTCATTCTGGTGGGAAACACCAGTGAGGCTAAGAAAGTGCTACCTCTCGCTTGCTTTGACTCAAAGGCATGTATTTAACAGAGCAAAAGGTCACGGGGAGATTATGTGGGCTGATTTAGTCACTTCATAGACAGGAAATTGAAACTCATGACCATCTAGCCCAGTGGTTCTCAACCTTCCCAATGCTGCAACCCTTTAATACAGTTCCTCATGTTGTGGTGACCCCCAACCATACAATTATTTTCATTGTTACTTCATAACTTTAATTTTGTTACTGTTATGAACTATACTGCAAATATCTGATATGCAGTGGTCTTAGGTGACCCCTGTGAAACAATCGTTCGATCCCCAAAGGGATCGTGCCCCACAGGTTGAGAATTTCTCAGCTTGCACCAGACTCCAGCTTGGACGAGGCTGTCCAGTGCTCTCTACACTGCTGGGCACCTAGAACTGGGCAGAAGACCGCGAAGTAAGAGGTTCATCTCCCTCGTCTTTGACAAAGGATGACGAAGTAAACCAAGCCAAACCCTGTTAGTTCTACAGGAAGTAAATGCTCTTATCTATTTTGAGGAAGATTTTGTGTCCTGAGAGGAGTTAGACCACACTCCACTGCGGACCTATGTTTGTTTTAGTTTCAGGATAGCTTACACTGTGGCGTGCAGAGGTGGTCCAGGTCCCACACTTCCAGGTGAAGGAACTCAGTGTCTAAACTGTGGTGTTTGTTCCAGGTTAAGCAGTTTCCTTCCCATCCTGGACATCTATATGCTGATTTTTCAAAAATATTTTGAGTTCTGAAGAAAGTGTGGATAAATGGAAGTGGAAGCAGAGGACCTTCAGGGCAATAATCTATTCTTGAGACTTACACTGAGGTTATACGGTCAAAGATCAGCAAACTTGGACCAAAGAAAAGGGCCTGACTTCCCACCATTTCTGGTCGTTGTTTCCAATAAAATGTTAGATTCTGGCAAGCCAGCAGGGCAGCTGGGACAAGGCAGACACTTAAGTAAGCAACTCAAGGTAGGAAGAAGTAACTTTTACTCGTGGGGTTACAATCCAAGACCAGCTCACCTGGTGATTCTGACCTGTGGTGGAACAGAGGATTATGGCAGAAGAGCTGGTGGGCAGGGCTGTTGGACTGCGGTAGTCAGGGCACAGAGTACACCTGGGCTCTGGGGCGCCCCTCATTATCCCTCTGTCCCACCTGAAGTCCCAGGCTATAGGACAGTGCTGCCATATCGGAGAGACATTCCTTTCTTAGTCACTGTCTCTGGAAAGGACCTCACTGGCACACCCAGTAGTGAGCATTGCTAATTCCCTAGGCATTCCTTAATCCAAATAAACTGAGAATCAGGATTAGTCATCGCATGAAAAGTGGCCCCAGTGCAGAAACACAATCCTGACGGCTGGCAATCAGCCTCTCAGTTCTTGGATTTGGGTGTGATCCTCAGAGGCAGCCCTACTGATGAACAAGGTGGATTTTCTCATCAAACCAGTGAGAGGCAGATTTCAAGTGAGGATTAACTTCAAACAACATTGAATAAGCCTCAGACTCTGAGTCAAAGGAGCCACTGCCTAATGTGGGTGATTTAGAACAAGCTTTTTAAGAAACGCAGAGAAAAAAAACAAAGTCAGAAATCCTTCCCCATCCTGTACACATTTACCATCTCTGCAGTGTGGGGCTAGACTCAGAGTTGCTCTTCTGGGTTCCTGTGGCTCCTGCTCTGTCCACAGCCAGTTTGAATCCTAATGGTCCCATTGCACAGGACTGCTGCGAGATCATGTGTAGTTTGACTTTCTTTTGGGACCACCAGCTCACAAATAATGACACGGAGACTTATTAATTATGAAAGCTTGGCCTTTAGCTTAGGCTCATCCTCAATTAGCTCTTATAACTTAATTAACCCATATTTTTAATCTATGTTCTGCCACATGGCTTGGTTACCTCTCCTCTATACAGCACATCCAACTTGCTCCAAGTCTGCTAGTGAAATTCCTGTGCCTAGATTCCTCCTTCCCCTTTCCTCTCTCTGCCTGGAAGTCCTGCCTAACCTCTCCTGCCTAGCTATTGGTCATTTAGCTCTTTATTAAACCAATCAGAAGGTGCCTTGGCAGAGACATATCTTTAGTGTACACAAATATTTTACAACAATCATGTGGCAATCTCTTCCTGGTGTGTGTCTTAACATTAAAGAAATGAGTTTCCACAACCTAGATGCCCCTCAACAGAAGAATGAATTAAGAAAATGTGGTACATATACACAATGGAGTACTACTCAGCAGTAAAAAACAATGACATCATGAAATTTGCAGGCAAATGGATGGAACTAGAAAAATATCCTGAGTGAGGTAACCCAGACTCAGAAGGACAAACATGGTTATGTACTCACTCATAAGTGGATACTAGATGTAAAGCAAAGGATAACCAGACTGCAACCCACAGCTCCAGAGAAGCTAGCTAACAAGGAGGACCCAAAGAGGGACGCATGGATTGCCCTAGGAAAGGGAAATAGATGAGATCTCCATGAACAAACTGGGGGTGAGGGGTGGGCAATGGAGGGTAGGGTATGGGGGATGAGAACATAAGTGAACAGGATGGTCGAGCTGGAACAGGGACAGAATGGGAGAGCAAGGAAAGAGATACCATGACAGAGGGAGACATCATGGGGATAGGGAGAAACTGGGTGCTAGGGAAGTTCCCAGGAATCCACAAGGATGACCCCTGCTTAGACTTACTAGCAATAGTGGAGAGGATGCCTGAACTGGCTTACCCCAATAATCAGATCAGTGAATACCACAACTGTCATCATAGAGCCTTTATCCAGTAACTGATGGAAGAAGATGCAGAGATCCATAACCAAACACCAGGCTGAGCTCCTGGAGTCCAGTCAGAGAGAGAAGAGGGATTCTATGAGCAAGGAACATCAAGATCATGATGGGGAAACCTACAGAGACAACCAAACCAAACTAGTGGGAACTCATGAACTTTAGACCAACACCTGAGGAGCCTCCACAGGACTGGACTCGGCCCTCTGCATAAGCCAGACAGCTGTATAGCTTGACCTGCTTAAGCCCGCCCCCCTCCACAGTAGGATCGGATCCATCCCTGGTGCACGAACAGGCTTTTTGGAGCCCAGTGCCTGTGGTGGAACATCTTACACAGCCTTGATGCAGGGGGAGGGGCTTGGACCTGCCTCTCCTAAATGTACCAGGCTCTGCTGACTCCCCATGGGAGGCCTTGCCTTGGGTGAGGTGGGAATGGGGGGGGTGGGTTTGGAGAGGGGAGGCTGGAGGAGCGGGAGGAGGGAAAAAGGGGATCTGTGATTGGTATGTAAGTGAATAAAAACATTTTTTCTTAATAAAAATAAACAAAAGTCTACCAAAAGAAATGAGTTTCTATTTTGCCAGCTTCATAGGTAAAGAAGCAGGGCATATGCTGGTCACTGCTAAAATTCATCTTTGCGTTAATTTCTGATGAAAGTTTTGGAAGCTAAAATGTGTTTAGTGGGAAAGGGGAAATATTATCAGTATCCTGAAATTCACAGTGAGTTCTCTCACTAAAGTTTCTAGAGGCTTCCACCATGCCCGCTCCACTGGCAGCTAAGGTTGGCAAGCCTATGGTACATGGATGTCAGCCCAATGAATAAAGCCATTTCTAAGGGAGGTGGGGGCTACCATACTGTATCAGGTTTTTCCCCTTTAAGTGCCATTCTTTTTAAAACAGGGTCTCAGGTATCCTGACTCCAACTCACAACATAGCCGAGTGTGACCTTGAACCTCCTCCTGCCTCTGGCTCTAGAACCCTGGGATGAGTGTGTGTGCTACCAGGCCAGATTTGCAGAGTGCTAGGGATGGAACCCAGTAGTGTGTGCACATCAGGTTTGTACTCTACCGACAGAGCTACATGCCCAGCCCCACCTGAAGCCTGATCACACAGTTCCACCTCACCGAACTTCACATTCAAGAAATTTCTGGAGACAAAAAGCAAAACAAAACCAAGAGAGAGAGAAAGAGAGAGAGACTTTATTGCATCATCGATTTTCCTTTAAAGTTCAAGTCATGTTCTATATGTAGCCGATGGAGACACTGAGAACTGAAATCTGGTCCATTTATTATTAGCATTTGTAAGTGTATTCCCCTGTACTTCAGCCTGAAATCCTGCAGATGCTTTTATCCCTGCCACAGCATCTACCCCCAGCTTCCCTGGACTGGTATTTCAGGAAACAGTATTTGATAAATGGGATGGAATGTTTCAGAGCACATGAAACCATTTTGAAATGACACTGGACGCAGTCCTTCATTCAATCTAGAGATAAAGGTTTCTAATTGTATATGGAATAGAAGAGGAAATGTGAATTATATAAACTGAGAGTGCAATTACAAATATTGTAAATAAAAATTGATAGTACAAGCTCTGAAAACTTGGTGATGAGGTACAAAATCTGGGAAAAGTATTATCATGAAATAGATTGTGTCCCCTCCCCACCCCCCCATCTCTTTTCAGTAAGAGCAACTCTTTTTTGTTGTTGTTTTTTGTTTTTTGAGACAGGGTTTCTCTGTGTAGTTTTGGTGCCTGTCCTGGATCTTGCTCTGTAGACCAGGTTGGCCTTGAACTCACAGAGATCCACCTGGCTCTGCCTCCTGAGTGCTGGGATTAAAGGCATGCGCCGCCACTGCCTGGCAAGAGCAACTCTTAAGGCCACTTGGCTCTAAGATGTGAAACTGGCTTTCATGAGCATGGTCACACTTCAAGAGGAGACGGTGAAGAAGCAAGATATCGAGAAAAACAAAAGTTAAAAACATTAAAATCTTGATTAATATGGGAAGAAATCAACTTGAGCCTGGTAAATCAGATTTCAAGAAAACCAGGCAGTCTTCATCATTTATCTTTGTATCCAATAACTGCATCAAACTTAATATTGATCCTGTGTTTTAAAACTGCCAGGAATCGCTCAGGAAGGATCCTAGAAGAGATGCGTAAACACAATTAGGAACATGATACTAAGTACATTTGTAAAACATAGTCATTTAAAATACTTAATATTTAATTTATGCTGTAGTATGTCAGATTCATTATAGACATGATGAAGAACCTTAACTTGAACTTGGATTTTCCATTTCAATTCACTTCCTTCTTAAATGAGGAACAAGGGTTAACTTTCTCTAGGGCAGGAGTATCCCGAGTATCTTTTGAAATTCACACATATATGTATTTATTTACTTTTGAAATCAACATATTCTTCCCTTTTTAGAAAAAAGATCTCAGAGAGGAGGTATACAAAGCTGAATAGTTGAGACGCTAAAGGGTTAAAAAGAACCCTGAAGCTGGAAAGTAGGTAAAATCCAGAGCTAATATGATGCTTTCTAATTGAAAACATCACTGAAATGTTGCACTAAAGCCCCGAGAAGGGAGAGGCTAAATGAAAATGCGGGCAGTGCCCTGGATTTTGAACATAATGTTGAGCAAATTTAATTGACTTTTGAGTTTAAATTTCCCACGTGTATATGGAAAAATGTATGCCTAATTGTTCTTGTGAACAATCTCTACGTTAGTATTCAAGGCTACAAACAGTGACAGACATGCAGCTCATCTCATTTTTTTTTCTCCCCAGAGTGTGGACTAAAGAATATTTTGAAGCTTGTCACAGTCCAGTGGGTCTGAGAGAAAATAAATGGAATACAGAAATCAGTGTAACGACATACAGTGATCGGCAGCATCCAGTGTCTGGAAACCGCACACCCTATACTGTTAATAACAACAGTAAGAGCAGTAAACAGTGGTTCACAGTGGACTTTAGACTGTTTTAATACAAAGATTTCTTTTTTGTTTTATGTGGGTGAGTGGGTCTGTATGTTTGTAAGTGCACGGTATGTACGCCTGGTGTCCTCTCAGGCCAGAAGAGGGCACCAGATCCCCTGGAATTGGAGTTATGGACGGTTGGGAGTCACCATGCTGGGAACTGAACCCTGGTCCCCCTGTAAGGGCAGCAAGTGCTCTTAACTGCTAAACCATTTCTCTAGCCCTTCCCACGAGCTTTTCACCTAAACCCGAGGGCGTGTTCAACTGGGTTTTGAGTAGAAGGGGATAGAATGCTTGTCATACTTAGATATCTTAAGTTTTTTTTTTTTTTTTAAATCTTTAGTTCAGTAATCCTTAAAATACTATTTTTTGGACCAGCTGCTCGTAGCAGTTACCTATTAAAACACAGATTGCTGAGTCCAGATTCAAATACCCTATTATAAAAATATCTAGAAGATGGTGGGATCTACTTGTTAAGTAGATTTCTCAAGCAACCCCATGCAGCTGTAGAAGCCTCTATCAGAGGGTAAGGGCGGTTGTTTCTCTCAGCGCTCCTGAGGCTCACTGTTTGAACAGCCTCAAAGGCCACACAGATTTCTCAGGTAGGGAATGAGGGTGTGTGTTTTACAGGCATTCTTAGTACAACTACTTTCTAAATTCTGCTGTGCCTCGGGGTCACGGGAAGAGCTGGAGAGC